>PNEQ01100635.1:39936-65058 GCA_003012365.1 Medauroidea extradentata | reverse complement strand
ATGGGGGTAGAGGATGGGGGCTTCAAATACCTTCGACAGATCAGTGTAATGCACAGCGGGGTTGCCTACGCTGAGTTTTCATTGCGCTCCCCTACGAAGACGGTACATTTCCGCCTACGGGTTTATAGTTAAAAAGTGCTTGTTTTGGCTCGTACTACCTGCCCTCAAGCGTTGTATCATGAATTAATATACACCCTGATACATATAAGGTATATATATGTACATATATAAATAAGGTATATATATAAACAAACACATATATATTTTAAACATATTTCTTCTCTACCTTTTTGCTACCCATAGTCCAAACGCCGTCTATTTTAAATCTTTTATTTAAAAAAAAGATGTGCCAAAATAAAACTCACGAATAATGGAGCAGAAAACGGTATTTGGATATAGTATGTGCATGTGTACACGCTGATTATCTCAACATTATTTTTCATTTCATGACTGCACCATCAGACACAAGTTGAATAGCAACCACTAACAGAAAAAAAAACTCCCATAGGCAGTTGCTTTTTTTAAAATAGAAAAATACTTTTTATGCGTTTGCGTGCATCTCGCAGATGTACAATAAATGTAAGTTTCCATTGCAATCGAAATTCATCCCGTTTTTCACTAACATACCGAAGTGAATTTCCGATTCACGAAAGTACAAGGGTAAATTTCTAAGATAAAGGAAAAATTAAAAGAGTAACTTTAGTAAATTTTGGAGTTAAAATATAATAATTAATTTTTAAAACTTTTCAGACAAAGTTGTATACAAGTACTTCAGTCAATTTCTGAGATCATGCACTTATGTACGTACACTGATTGTTATTCATTGCAGCATGGAACACATTTAAAATGTTTTTAGTTTGAAAATAACATATAAATAAAATATATTACATATTTTATGTATTGCGGTTTCTTTGACTTTATTTTTTAATAAGAGATTTTGTAGAATACACTTTTTCTATCAATTACATACATTTAGGTAATATGAGAATTTTTTAGTAATTGTAGTTTGCATAAATTAATTAATGTCTACGCTGTGTACACACTACTAAAGAATATAATGTTTATAATTTTTACAGCACTTAAATGCTAAACTTATCAAAACGGCTAAGTCGTGTGATGTTTGCAAATTTTCAAGCAAATTTTTATTTTATTTTATTCACAAGATTGGCGTTCTACATTTATTTTCGAATAAATTTTTTAGTTTCCGACCTAGGTTATTCAACTTTTATCACCAAAAGATACATAAAAAAAAAGTTTGATCGCCAGAGCTTGTGTGGATAAGTACCTGCTCACATGTACAACATTCCCGGCACAGATGTGAGTTTTCTCTTCCACTAATTGCTTTGTCCGCGTTCCAGGTGAGGCGACGCCACGCGTTAGCCTGGGGTAACGGAGAAAAAAGGAACGCGGATTAACGAAAAAAAAAGACATAATAATATACATAACATTAGTTCTAAGCAACATGTATTGCTGCCCTGGGATTTCTGATAACTCCTTGGAAAGACCGCAACATTTTGAAGCAGAGAAAATAATCCCGGAGAACGAACCAGAGATCTTTGCTTGTATACATGGTTCGTAATAAGCAACTGGCTTGGCTTTAAGGACGTTGGTATAGCCTGTTCACTGTAAACAGAGCACTCGGCAGAACTTGTAATTAATAAAAAATATGTTTTATTTCGCCAATAGATGTTCACTTTTGAGAGTGTCGAAACGTTTACACTAGTTTTGTTTAGTTACATGGAATTTTAAATATTAAAAGTGGTAAAGATGGCTGCAAAACGGCCTAAGGAAAACTTCACGTAGTGCTCACTTTATCGTTATTAACGGCCGTAATCGTAGAAAGGAATTATTTTATATTTGTGCCAAACTCTGTTCAACTTTTACGCATAAAATGTTTCATTTCTCCAAATGAAAAAAATGTTAGTTCCCATAGTTTCATAATCCCTCATCAGTAACAAAATGGCCGTTACGTTGCAGCCAAAATTCAGCAAGTGAATCAAACAGACAGCATTTCAGCCAGTCAGTCAGCGAATTCCATACAAATATATATGTAAATGCGTGAAAGACGAGTTCGAAGAATTGGAAGTTAGTGTGACAAGCCCATCCGTATATATTTATAACTATGTCTTGCGACCAATCGTTCTCGTAATTATATCAGGATCACATTGAAATAGTTTTCATTAGGGTACCATTACTGCACCAAGTTTTATAAAGAAAAATAAAAATTTGAACATATTGTGTATTTGTGAAAACGAGAGAAAGGAGCAGGTGTAGAGAGTGTCTGGGGCCTCACTCCACCCCCGCTCGAACCACCACCCTAGCTAAACAAGAGGGGAGGGATCCAGCCAATAGTTTTGTAAGTTGTAACTGTATTGTAGATATTTAGTAATTAAGAAATCATAAATGTTAACAAGCAAGGAACCGTTTTATGTAATTGGTTGTAGATAGTGAAGAGAAATTAAGGACATGATCTAATAAATACTCTTTGGCCGGAATTGTTGTCCTCGAGAGGCGGGGCCATCGGTTGAAAGCTGACTTCAGATTGGCCCAAACGAACTGGAGCTTTCAGGCCAAGTGACGGGGCGTTTTGGCGCGAATGAAAGGAGAATCAAGACGTCGTCGGGCCGCGACAGACGTCGTCGAGCCGGGAGAATCGTCGGCGAGCCACGAAAGACGACGCACCATGTGCTGTCGGCGGGCGTCGAACTTGGTGTCAGGACGCCGTAGCGCAGGTGGCGTCGAGGCGCGAGTTAATATAAAGATTTCGTCGAGTCGTGGAGTATTGTGGGCCGAGGCACCATCATCGTCGTCGCTGTTTTGGGCGTCGGGACACCATTTAGATATCGCCAAGTCAAGAAGTACGTCGGGCCGAAACACCTACGATTGGTAATTGTAGAGACATGGTAAGACGAGGCAGTTTATATTCTAATTAGTCGTCGGGGTCTCCGTGCTCGCGATTGTTATCATTAAGAGTCGTACCGATAATTCTCCGATAGTAATGGTCCGCCCCGAAAGGACGGCAACGACGTGCTACCCGGGTAAAAAGACTTGCAAACTTTTTAATAACAGTATCCTAGTGCCCAGAACTTTAAACCATCAATCAATAGTCGACCAGGCATCCACAGATATATAGATAAGTTAAAAGAAAATAAAACGCAGCCCCCGTCGTATTATGGTTGTTCTACTGTGACTACAGTAAGGAAATTAAAACTGAATTTATTTTAAAGAGTCAAGGTACTGAAACAAATTCGAAAAAATGATTTGTGCAGTATTTACCTTAAAGTGAGTTAAACTAAAACGGTAAGTGATTTCCGTGTAGTGTAGTCCGTTAAGCCGATATATTCATTTAAGGTATGGATGAACGGTAGGATTAAGGGCGCGGTATACCGCAATTTTCATCATCATTATTTTATTTTTTATTTGTACCAGATATTTTTTTCTTATTTTAGACACAAAATGTGACTAAATTTTGCTCATATGAAATTTTTTTCTCCCTCATAGTTTTTGCGTAAAGGCTTGTTAAAGTCATATTTTGCATGTTACCGTTTTAACGACTACACTAAAACCAACTAATATACCAAACTCAAAAAAATCACAGTGGATAAAGACATTGCAGACTACAATGACATGCTCATAAAATTAAAAAATAAAAATTATTTGTATTTATAAAAAAATTATTGAAGTTTTTAAATTTTTATTTTTAGATTCAACATTTGTTTTTAAAAATTCAAATAATTTTTATTCTTTAATTTCATGAGCATGTTATTGTAGCCTGCAATGTCTTTAACCACTGTGATTTTCTTGAGTTTGGTATATCAGTTGGTTTTAGTGTAGTCGTTAAAACGGAAACGTGCAAAATATGATTTTAGCAAGCCATAACGCGAAAACTATGAGAGATAAAAAATTTTCATAAGAGCCAAATTTAGTCTCATTTTATGTCTTAAATAAGAAAAAAAATATCTGGTACAAATAAAAAATAAAAAAATGGTGATGAAAATTGCGGTAGACCGCGCCCTTAACTAATATATTTCGAACATGTTCAGCTGAAGTGAAAGTTACACGTATTTCGAAAGCGTTCCGAACTTATTGTTTTTTATTCCCTTTGAATACGTCTAGTATTTGTTGTTTCGAACGACTTTCTTCTATTCTGCACTTCTATTAGCTGTTAGAGGGACCATTCTGTGTAACAAGTATGTTGCATCTTCTTGTGAAACAGGTTGCACGCTTTAAATGAAGTCACTTTCTCGTTTAATGCGTTTAATATTCATGTATGAGGGACTCACAGCCACAACAAACCAAGTCCATATAGAACCAAACGAAGAAATTACAATGCTCCAAAGTATTCAGTGCAACCTTTACTTCAATCCACTGTTGTTTAAAATTATGACATTTGTTGGACAGAATATGAACATGATTTACTCTGGTAATGGAAATAACATGGTTTGCAAAAACCCATACATGTTCTATTTCAATTTCAGAAAAATATGGACTTAGTTAATTTTGGTTTTGAGACCTTAATATATGCACAACAATTTGTCGTTAGTTGCAACCTAATAAACAAAATGTAACCAATATTTAGTGTCAATGTGATGACAGTGAAATTAAAACATGACACACAGTAAGTTAATATTTTTTATTGAAATTAGCATGTGCATTGATTTCATTCGGTTTAGGTGGGCAACCTAGAAAAAATTGTTAGTTCTTATCTTGGTGAAACATGGCTGTAGAATGAATTCTACTTAAACTTGTTCAAGACCTCTTACGTAACCGAAGTCTTATTCACAGTACATACCTTAACTTCGTTAAAGAAATAATGGTGTTTTTAGACTTTAAACATATTCATTGCTCCTTTTAGCTACAAGGTAATTATTCTGCACAACTGTTTATTTTTAGTAAAGTTTTAGCATTTGAAGCAAGATAATTTTCATGACATGTGACGTAATTTTTCTGGATACATTTGCAAACATGATAAGGTTTTCAGTTACCACCACTGTTTTATTTTTAGTATCTACTTGTCAACAATTACAGAAATTATATTTCCTGTCATGATGCACTATGTGATGAAATACTGCAAGCAGATTACTTAATATAAATACATTTTTAAAAATAATTTTCAATGTTAACGCACGACACAAACCAAAGTGTTATCCGGAGACACGGACGTAGAAGAACAGGTCTGGACACTCGCCTATCTAACAATGTATTTTGCTTGACCCCCTTGTTGTTTGGCTGTAGTTCGTCAAGTTACCGAGAATGTCGTACTTTTTGGCGCTGTTTTCCGGGCGGTCGGACTCAAACTCCGTCCACTTTTTTCCACTGTTAAATTTATAAAGTAAATAAAGATTGCTGAAGCCTTTTCTTAAATTTGTGAACGAAAGAAGTATTTCATAAATTGATAAAAATACGTTTTGATAAATTGTTTATCTTAGCGGAAAGGAAGTGGGCGGAGTTTAGTCCGACCGCCGTAACATCAGCGCCAATAAAACACAATATTCTCGGTAACTTGGTGAACTACAGACAAACAACAAGGGGGTCAAATATCCAGGCGAGTGTCCAGATCTGTTCTTCTACGGCCGTGTCCGGAGATAGAATAAATGATCTCATGACTAATCAGTTTCTTGATTTATATATAAAAAAACAATGTCATATTATAGTTGGTCTGATCGTACAAAGAAGGTCTCACAGAGCTAACAGGTTCCTAACTTTAAGTACAAAAAATAATGTTTAAAAAGGTTATTCAAATATTTCTTACATTTTAATATGTACTTGTTTCTAAGTAATTAATTCACAAATATTTGTGGTTGTTATTATTAGTGTTACTATATTAAATATTGTCAGATACCTGTGATCTTGTTAAAACATGGAGTCTATTTCGCATGTTACTTTTTTAAAAAATAATTTTCTAATTCAAGGTTTACAGGAAGTTAGAAAAATAATGACTTGCGCATAAAAATAGGATACAAGGTACCTAACAATTTTAAAATAAATTTGAATTGGAAATATTTTAAAAGTGGTTTTCTCATTCCAGTACGCTCAGCTGCTATACAATGGAACATTTAATTGTGGCCTTCGCTCATTTCTCGTACTGCCAAATTATACTGAAGTGTGAAGTATTTATTTAAAGTATGGTGGTATTAAATGTGAAACCATTAGTATTTCTGCATTGAACGTTACGACAGACGGGTTATTATTATGATTAAATATCACAAGTACTTACTTGTTATCTTGAGAGGATTTTTTTTACGTAACCCACATTACCAAACACACTTAAATGTCGAATTTTTATAACAGTAGCTTTCATCATGGTGATTAATGGCACTAAGATGTACTTAAACGTGTTTCAAATTTTTTTGCATAATCTGTACATCTGCGTATGGAATAATTCTTCACTATGACTTACAATCTGCTGTAGTAGTATTTTTAGATTGTTAATATTCACATATTACTACCAGTTTTCCAAGTCATCAGAACTTAACAGTACAGAAAATAATATATTATAATCGCATATAAACCCAAGCGAAAGAATACGATTGAAAGATTATTCCTGATTTTTTTTTACTTAAGCGAAAATCGTTATTGGTTAAGATCCGCCGAAAATTTCAGCCCTCCACCCTTCTTAAAAGTTTTTCACTACGCTTTGGTGTCTCGCATGTATGTTCTGTTAACACCTTTCGTAAGTTTGCTAAAAATACAGGTTGCCCATAAAATATCTTTACAACTTTAGACTTTAATAACTTTAGAACTATACAAGATAGCAAAAAAACGGTTTTCAACATGTGGGAAGGTAACTCAAAAAATTTTTTTACTTCATTCATACATGCCAATGTTTGCACCCCTAGTGGCACTGACAATGTCCAGTTGGTGTTCACTATCTCTCCATGTATGCTACAGCATCTCCACAGTGACATGTTGAATTGCATTAATAATGCGTGTCTTCAAATATTGCAAATTTGTTACCTTGGTTTGGTATACATGATACTTAAAAAAAAAAAAAAAAAAAAAAAAAAAACTCATAGGAAGAAATAAAGTGGAGAAATGTTGGATGATCGCGGCCGGCGCGGAGTCGAATCGGACCATCTCTCCCAGTCCACCTATTCGGAAACTTTTAACCCAGATTTCGACGGACAATGAGGTGGTACCTCATCCTGCTGGAAAATGACGTCAGGTTGCAGATGGTCCAGTTGTGGCACAGCAAACTCTTGCAACATGTCCAAGTAAACACCACTTGTGATTGTAGACTCTATGAAAAAGAATGGACGAAAGATGCAATCATGCATCAGTCCGCACCACAAATTGGTTTTGGCAACGCTGCTTGTTTTCATAAATAACGTATACCAAGCCCGAACAGCCGGTCGGGACGTGGGTTTCCTTCCAAACTGTGTTCGGAAGTTTCTTTGCACTTGGGTATCGGACTTAGTCTCAATGAACCTGGCTACAACAACACTTTGAGCTTTCTCCTGTGGCGTTCACATTTTCTGGTCAAAGCTGCGTCACGTGGAACGTTAGAAACTGTATGAGTTATCTTGCCGCATGTCGAAAACTGTTTGTTTTTACCGTATATATTTTTAAAGTTATTAAAATGTAAAGTTGAAAAGATAATTTATGGGCATCCTGTACGTTTTAGAAAAGATATATATAGCCACACAGTCCCTCCACTACCAAACTAAGGGTACACGGGAAGAAGGAGAATTAGTGATAGATGAATGCTTAAATATGAATTCTATGCGCCATGAAGCACTTAATGTAATGCGAGTGTATGTTCGTGTTTGCACACATAAATAAATGTCTAACCTATTCAAAATGGGAAGAACTGAAGATCCATGATTAATATTTGTTTTGGGAAATAGCATAGTTTAATTGCCAAAATGGGAGAGGTGTATACTTTGCTCAGATCTGTAACTTTTTTACAACTTTCTTAAACTTGCTAGCAGTTGAGCTATAAATGTACGCAATAATTCAATGTAGAATAAAAGAAAAACCGGCAGCAGTTCACACATACCTGTACTTTTATCGATATCTTGGTCTCTATAAGTAACCAACGATTCTGCTATCATTCAAACCACAGTAGTTAGGCGCCGATAATTCTTATTAAAGGCTGAGTGGGAAGTAGATAGTTGGTAGTGGATTATTTACTGAGCAAAATTAAGAAAAATTTTTTTTTGTAAATTAGTGTTTTTACATTTATGCATTGAAAATATTACTTGTATTCTATGTATAAACTTAAAGGAAACTAAAATTTATAAAATTTTTGTACAATTTATGACAACACTAATACTAAGGAATCAATATGAGAGTATTTTTAATTTACATAGATGTTCAGAGTTTTGTCAAGTTTCAATAGCTACAAAACCTTACTAACAACATGTATTACTTTCAGTGGATTAATTAAATAACAATACATCTGGCACTTGAGTGGAATGCGTTTAACCCACAATTCTAATAATTATATTCATCAGTAGGGCAACTGCAAAGGCAACACTGAACAGACGGTTCAAACCGACACTCCCGGAGCGAGAAGAAACTAAAAGAATTCTCGCTAATGTGAGTATATCGATTCTCTCAACCACTCCTCCATTCTTAGATCTTCATTTCCATGAAAGCTTTCGCTCGGTTAGGGACAACTTCACGCCGACCATGCGGTGCGTGCCGGGGTAGTGGAAAAAAAAAATATTCTTCGTCCGAGATGGCTTCACCCGAAGCGCACCGTTGTCCGTATCCGGTTCAATTATCCCGATGGCGTATCTGGCTTAAGCGGCCAGAATGGTTCTTTTCTAAAGGTGGGGGAGTGAACGGTGGTTTGAGCTTCTGGTTTGAGAGAAAAAAGTGGATGACCCAGAGGGAGGGCGACGGTAGTCTTTATCCACTTCGGAACGCAGCCTGTGAGAGAAAACTCCCTCTCCCCTTCTCAACCGGCTGGCTGTTTAATCCCACGCTACTAATACGTAATGATCGCCCCGGACGAAGGGACTAACGGTGACAAAAGAGGGCAGATGGGGATGAGAGGCCTGTTCTCCGAAGAGAAGGTGAGATGGGGTTGAAATGCGAGGAGAAGAGAGCGACAGAGGATGAGAGAAAGCAGGACAAGCGGACAAACACGGAAATGATGGAGACTAAGGACCCAGCTACGGCCGCGGCGAAGACGTAACGGGCGAAGACTTCCGCCGGCTGATGATGAAAAGGGGATGGTCGGGGGTGCGTAAACCATGACAGGACTAGGGGTTGGAAGAGGAAGAAGATGAAGTGGGAGGCGGGGGAATATGGTGGAAGGAGAGTGAGAAGACCAGAAGAAGAAGGGCTGCCGTGGAGAAGAGGGCATCGTCGACGTCGCTCAACCCCCTCTCGTGCACCCATCCACAACCTTGCCCAGGCGTAATTTGACTAACAAGATGACTGATGGCGCCCGCCGGTCACGGGAAGTCGAGTCCCGTCGTATTAGCGACTCCATTCGTCTCTCTCCCCCTCCTCTCTCTCTCATCTCACGGTGGTGGTCTCCGACTCGCGTCAGCTGCAGTCGACGGACTGACTTCCCGCCCATTTTAGCGCAGCCCCCTGACACACTTGCGTCATCGCCTCCTGCAGGTACCCGTCGACTGCTGGCAGTTAGCATTACGTGGACGTCACCGCATCCTCCGTTGTGACAATGTGTCTGTCATCCAGGTCACGGCCTCCCACAGTCGAGTCAAGTGCTTCGGTTTACCTTCCAATTTCCCTAAGTTATAAAGTTTGCTCTTAACGTTTCTTGCCAGCCGAATGAAAGGCAGAAGGTGGAAGGAAGCTTGTAATCCAGAGTGTCTCTAAGATTCCTCATCCGTACTGAAAGTTCTACAACATCTTTATAACAATGGAAACAGTGATTTCAAAAGTACCCAAGTCCAAAATTGTATTTTTACTGCATTTTGTAATGACATGCGTTTCATTGAATAATGTCAATAACACCACGCTTTATATTTTGCTGCTGCATTAGAAGCTAGCTGATCGCCGTAGTTTTCATACTTTTTTTTCCTTCTCCTCAACACTTTTTGTTTATAAACTTGGGATGTTTTGAATTCACCGTTTCAATTAAAAGTTGGTTACTACGTAATTGTAGTAACACAATATTTTCACACGAATGATTATAATTGTTCACGGCCTCTTCATGCTGCGCGGTAGAGATAAAATAGCTGGGTACATAGCTTGCATTTACTCACGCATTTACTGTGTGTTTATTGTTCATCCGAGGTCTTCGGTAAAGGAGCCTGTAGATCGTGTCTTCAGTGAACTCCCATGAAACAAATTGCATTAGTTTTTCCTCCTACAAATGTTAGTGAAGGACGCACTATCTAGCTGAAATAAAAAAAATATCTTACCGAACACTTTTCAAGAAAACCTCTCTCTCAACGTGTGAAGGGAATTTATATTCTGCAATGCTTTCTTTTCCTCTGGAAAATAAAAAGCACGCAATCGTAGAAAAGCACTTGTGTACCTCGGATTCAGACAACGCGTGTTTTGTTTCTTAACCTGCCCTGACAAATGAAACTTTGTCTCGTCACAAAACGCAACGAGAAATTCTTCCTCCCTCTTCTGCCCTTGTCACCAATGAAACTGCAAAACTGAATTAGTTTTTCCTTATCGCAGTCATGAAGTTCTCTCTTAGAGCCAAGCATCGTCGTCGTTATACGTTTACCGGGGAATGTGAAGCTCGTGCATTCCTCGCCATTTTGATGTTAACGGGCTGCGAGTAAACATATCTCAAATTCGTTCGAAATTTTTTTTCCTAATGTGTGAGGACAACCTAACCATTTTGTGGACTCTGTGAATGTGCTGTAACACATGCAGATATTCTGAGCAGCAGGTGTCTTCGAGTGGAATTGCAAACATCAACCACTCTGTACACTTGTAACAAATGTGAACGACTTGAACCAGAGAACAGGAAACTTGTTCTGACAAATGTTGACCAATGGTTGCCGGGAGCATAGTGTCGCTCACGCAAATTTTCGAAATCTGCCGTCCGCCACACGAAACTTCAACACTATCTCTACGAAAATGTTAGCGTGTCACACCACTACATATAACCGTTATCAATCTGTAACACATCAAAATCAAATTACGACTACAGATATAGTTTCTGAAACACATGCACTTCAAACGATCTTCACATAATACTTGCAGTTTTGAGTAAACCTCTTCGCCAGACATACGGGAATTTTTATGAACACCGATCCGGGCAGCTGAAAATTCATAACATCATTGATCACTATGTCCTTACTCAGAATAATATAGATATATGATTTAAATATTATAATTTTGTCTACATAAAACAATGGAACTAACCAGTTATAATTATAAACGGTTTATTTAATTAAACTACAAACATTGATACCTTAAATTGCATTTTACTGATTAATCAAGGTAAAGTAGGACATATCTGATGTAGTATTTTCTAAATTTGAAAAATTACATTTTCTTTACACAGACATTCTGAAATTGTTTAAGTTAGGAGCAGAATTTCACTAAATCCAAATATTTGGCTATATAACATAGTTTCTCAAGATATTTCTAGTTTGTTTCCTAAATTTTATGTTTACAATATAATTTTCTCTAGTCAAAATAAAATGTGTTCTATAGAATAGAGTAGTCTCTAGCTTGTTTTTGAAAAATTTCTTAATAGTACGCATATCCTTACGTTTTTTGTAATAAAATGCACTGATATTATTCCCTACGGCTTATTTGCAGATTTTCTGTAAATGCAATAACTTCATGCTCTTTGTTACTTTTATAAAAGACTTGAAATATCTCACCAAGCAGCTGAAGCGGGAACCACATTTGCTCCGACAGTCGCTACAGGATCAATAACATGCTGTTATTAAATAGTCTGTAAATATATCACATATTCGGAAGATCTTTGTACGGCATTATTCAGTAATGTACTCCTCTGCCTGAATCCGATGGGAATTACAGGACATAATTCAAACTTATATCCTACTGCTGACTAGTATGAATGATCAGCAGTTAGTCCTATCTTTACCTTGCAGCCTGTTCGGTACAAAGGCTACCAGTTCAATTTATTCACCAGCTGCATTACACGGACTGACAGAAAGAGACATGACATCACCTATCAACAGCCAGTCGCGAACCACCGCAACCGAAATTATTGATTGGTAAGAAGCATATATACTAATGTTTTTTTTTTGAAAAAGTAAAGGAAATATCTTTGCACTTTCATAAACTTTTGTAATATAACGAAGATATTTCTTGTAAAATTAATTGTTTGCAAAGTTACCAGGGTTTTCTTTGTAAAATTTTTTGAAAAGTTTGAAGTTAACTGGGATCACAGGCCTGTCAGAAATTATACGAGTACTAGCACACAAATCACATCCTTTGGTGTGATCTTTGTTGGAATACAGCGAATGTTCACAATATAACGTGCAGCAAAAGTAAAAATGTTATGTCATTGAAATGTACACTGAATATACACAGTGAGCCAGGATGGAATGTGTTAATTTCGTGTTGTAAGACACTGTAAAAAGTTTCGTTATTTAATATTAAGCAGTTAAAAAATTTTCAACTAAAATGTTATTTGAAATTCTATTCAGAGTAGAATTACTTCTACAATTTTCACTTTAGGGACAGTTGAAAACACATTTTTGACATGGTTTGTTTGTGAGCATCACCACACGAAATTAACACACTCCGTCATGATTCATCCCGTATACAATAAAAAAACAGCAAAAAGCATGTAAGTCATAGTAGTCAAGGGGATGCTGACCTCCGTAGCGTAGTCTGCTAGATGTGTACTGGATTCGATTCCCATGATTTACAGGGTGTAAATTTGTGTTAGTTTCGTTTGGTCACAAATATTGTCTCATTACAACTCTCAATATCTACTTAGAGTCAAATAAAAATTAAATCACTAGTAGGGGGAATGTCCGGGGCTGTGGCGATGTGGTTGAGTATTGCCACAGTGCCTAACATTAAAAATTAGTAAATTAATTACAAAGAAAAAATATAACAAATAAAACATGAAGTCAAGGTGCGCGGTAACGAATAGCAAGGATGATTAGCTGTTCGAAATTTGGTGATTTCCCACTTTTTTCTTAAAATATTAAAAAGTAAATATTATTTGTTTTAAAGTTGCTTAAGAAGTAAGATCTTTTCCTGATCAGAATATAATACATATTTCAAATTTATTTTTACTTATTGCATGTAAAAATACAAGATTCTATTGACACGTAATATAATACAATACATTTCTTCATGTGCCTGTTTACGTCAGTGATTTTATTTAAGTACCTTGCAGTTTTAAAAACATATGCTTAGTATTGTTTTTGAAACCAAACTTTGTATTTTTACCAGAAATTTAATTGGAAACTGGAATCCAAGGATTTCCTTGTAAAAGTACGAACAATTTGTAGTGTTTCCAACATTTACGAACATGTTTCTTAGTGAATATTCGTACTGATTACGTATCACACTGGACGTTGCAAATGAAACGGTGATTACAAGAACAACCCACATCCAGAAACAAAGATTGTTCTAGAGAAAGAGAAAAACCAAATAGTATAATATCTATATCTATATCTATCATCTGGCCTCTAATGAAGCAGAAAAAGAGAAAGTGTGGCGTTATTCACATCATTCAGTGAAACGCCGGTCACGCTACAACTAACAATATTAATATCATTTTGGTAAAAGTGTGGACTTGGGTAGTTTTGAAATCGCAGTTTCAATTGGTCAAAGTGATTTCGCAGGGATCTTCTATATCCAATGGACCTTCATACGGCGTTGCTCCATAAACACCTAGGCTACGGGGCATTCACGCTGATCTCCTAAGTTGGAGATCCTGCTACATGCAACGCATCAGAATTTTTGCGACAAAGAAAGGCAACTTTCCAGGAGACCGATTAAATATTCGGTCTCATGGGGGCACCTCAAAATTTGTTATTTCATGGCGACACGTAGCACCGTAGAAGAATTAATTACGCACAATTAAACTGAGCCATGTATGTTGTAGTCGGAGGGAGAAATGTCCACTCTGAAACACTCCTCGCTTCTTGCATCTAGTGCAGCTGTAGTTTATTTAACTTCAACGGCTTCTGTGAAAAAATCAGGGGTGAGTGAGTCAGCATTTAACATCGAGGTCTTCAGCGCTAGTGAGAGGTGACATGAGGTGTGTATGGAGCAGACCGGAATGAAAGGGCGGGGGGAACGGGAGATCACCAAGAAAACCTGCTCACCAACGGCATCGTCCGGCACGATTCCTACTTGCGAAAGTCTGGTGACAGACCTCGCTCGGAATCGAACCCGGATCACCTTGGTAGGAGGCGAATGGTCTGACCCAAAAAAAAATGTAATAATAAGATATTTAGTCGAATATCCGGGATTCAGTAATCCTCCTTAAAAATGACAACTTCTCGAAGTTTACCCATCGTAGCAAGTACTAGTAGATTTTACAGATATTTCTCCTCGTACAGAGTCGAAAACCATTCTGCCTGCACAGAAATAATATGGTCGATCAACTGCAGTACAACGACTGGAGAATTGAATTCATCCAAAAGATAAGAGATTTCCGGATCAAGTTATTGGCATACCCACTTCAAGAATATTTAATTCAACGAGTAGAAAGGGAGTCACGTTCCTTAGAATCTCAGTTGGATCGGAGACTCGTATTTCAAAATCACTACCGAATATTTAGATGAATTGCATGCTGGATGTTGAAAAATTTCGTGCCAATTCTCAGAGGAAACATTCCTCAGCAGTTGAGGAAGGAAACCACAATTCATGAACAAATGTCCGAAAACGTTCATGCACTTGAGCTCACACTCTGTGGAGATGCGTGGAGCGTTCCAAGGCGATGCTTGGCGGTAACGAAAGATCTAATAATACGCCTCCATCTCCACGACACACAGCCAGCTAGTGTGACCAGCAGACATACTAATGCCACGAGTTCGAAGCGTGTAGTAGGATGTAATGATGCTTCCATGGGGGTGTAACTAATATAGGGGAACTAAGCCCTGCATTTCAGCTTCGTCTAACATGTAGTTAATTTGCGGCAGCACCGTCACAATGCCAGAAGAGTAGATGTTTACAATTTTTTTTTAGCATATGAATTTTGTACTGGTCAGGGGTAACCATTTTCGCTGCGAAGTGAAATAGCGTGAAGAATGGTTATGTTTGATAAACTAATGTATTAAGCGTGAAGTAGTCAGAAGCTTTATATATTACTAATTGCTGAAAAGTTACGTCGCATAAGTGTTGTGTTCCCAATTGTAAAATACGTTTCGTGTACTGTGAGACACCGTTGACCAGTACGCGAGGTGATTGGATTTCAAAGTTTTCACGTAATTACAGGCCAAAGCCGCTATTTCCTGATCGCACAAATATAATTTTCTGTCTTAAATCACAGGAAAAAAACTAAGTAAAAGTAAACATTTAAAGAGGTTTTTGAAGTTGCGGTGTGCTTTCATTTTTGTTGCCGTAATTTATGTTAGGTTTTTACTCTATACATATAAAGAGGAAGTAGTGTCTTTGACTTCCATTTAGACCTACGTGTAAAATGTGCGGTTAAAATAATTATTTATATGCGAGCATTACCAATACTGTCAATGTCAAACATTATCCCATGGCTATGTACAAATAAAGAAATTATTATTTTTACGACGTAGCACCTTACCTACGTAAATAAATAAAATAAACTATACAAACATACAGGCGACTGCAGTTACGACAATCTAATATGTTCAATCGATATACAAATACACGATATTGATAGAAGGCGATGTATTGTAATCGATAACAAAAACGACCAATGCGCAATAATTTTCCTTTTGTGTTTCTATATTTTCCCGTAGCTAGAATACAGCGGTAGTGAGCACACACAGCAAACAAGAAGGAAATATTCAGGACCTATTCCATAGCATTGAGTTAACCCTCTTTCCGTATGAGTAATGTTCGTTGAGTGCTTCCCTTGAAACAATGTCCATAATACAAAACCATAGAGGTAATATATAGTTGAGGGAACGTGATGTCACAAATGTGTGTCCAACATGGTCTCGAGAGTTTGCTGTTGGATATTCATGTTTTCTAGGCGTAAAATTGCAGTCGTGTTGTTTGAAACTCATGATGTACCGTACCTTCCAGAACACATATTTAGTCATGTGGTGTCACCAAGATCTCGGTTCAAAAACCGTATAGTAAGTATGGAGCTAATATTTACTTTTTACTAAAAACAGCTGTGTTTAGGAAAACAGAAACGTGGCAGACATTGTTTACATTTGTCGTTCTGAAATTTCTACGCAATAATATTATGCGATAATATGATAGTATGCTCTCCTTAGTTCATATATTCATAAGGTACCAAAAAAAAAAAAAAAACCAACATAGTTGTGATTACTAAGCAATTATTACCTTGGCTCTCAATGTTATTTCAAATCTCCCGCGCATATTTCACTAAAGTCACGTGACACATGTCGAACACTCAGTTTCGTACGCAGCTGTATAGAGGATACTCCCTCTACCCTATATTTACTCTAAAAGCACAAAACGCATATTGCTAAGTATGGGCCGGATCACGTTGCTCTGGAATACTAGTTTCACTGCTGTACAAACTGCTTCATGGGGTAGTAACCTGGGGCGGATCCAGAAAAATAAGGGGGGGGGGGGTGCATAGGGGAAATGACCACTCCCAAATAAAGAAGAGGGAGCACAGGGGAAATGACCACTCCCGAGACGGCTAAGAAAAAAAAAATTAAAACCTAATAAATGCCAAGTAAAATACTGAAAAATATTACCATACCCTTTTCCTAAGACAACACAACTATTACAACACCCTCATGTTTACGCGATTTTGTGTTGCAACAATACATTGAAGAGTAATTTATGTAAAATCGATAATAATTCAATTAATTCCGTAATTTAAATAAAATGTTCCAGTTTCAAGGTTCGAAAATGTTTTGTGCTATTTAGTTCGTTATTCACAAGATTATTGTATGTTTTTAAAGTGTTATCACAATAATAGACACACGTGGAAGTCAAAGATTAAGAATGCACATGCTTATTTTATTCAAACGCAAAGGTTTTAATTGTTAAAACGTAATTTATCTCTAAAATATTACAATTTCTTAAAGCGGTTTATTCAATTTTAAGGTCACGGTTACCGCAGTTTTCATCACACTGTTTTTATTTTATATTTGTACCAGCTATTTTTTTTCTTGTTTTAGACATAAAATTTGACTAAAATTTCCTCTCTAAATATTTTTTTATCTCACATAATTTTTGCGTAATGGCTCGTTAAAGCCAAAATTTGCATGTTTCCTTTTTAAGGAGAACATTAAAATAACCAACACACTTACCAAACTGAAAAAAATTCACAGTGAATAAGGATGTTGTAGGCTACAAGTTCAGCTATGTTAAACCACAAAATAAAATAATATTGTATTAAAAAAACTATTGAATTTTTTAAAAAGTTTATTTAAAATTTTAGCATTTTTATTTAAAGACAAAATTGTTAGTCTTTGTTTTTATGTACGTGACATTGTAGCCTACGACATCTTTATCCGCTGTGAATTTTTTCGGTTTGGTATGCCTGTTGGTGTTAGTGCAGTCCTTAAAACGGAAACACGCAAATTTTGACTTTAACAAGCCATTACTCGAAAACTATGAGAGATAAAAAAATTTCATAAGATCCAAACTTAGTCGCATTTTGTGTCTAAAATAAGAAAACTAATATCTGGCACAAATAAAAAATAAAAACATAGTGATGAAAATTGCTGTATACCACGCCCTTAAACAGTACTATTTTGCACTTAAATTAAAAAAAATTGGGTTGGGGAGGGGGGTTTCATGCACGGGGCATGGATATTTCTACATCTCAAAGCATGGGCCCCCCCCACCCACTTCTTGGACCTAGAGTTGTATCCGCCTCTTGTAATAACCTACAGTAGTGTGCGGAGTATTGCATCATGCAGAATGACTGTAGCAACAATGTGCAGTAACAACAGTCAGCCCATTATGCACTGTATATGTCAGGTGCTGCAAATAACTGCGCAGAAACGGTGCGTTTTCGTGCCTATGTTAATGTGATTTACTTCACTGTACAAGTTTGTTCGTAGAAAATAAAATAATATTTTCAACATAAAGCTTGCGTTAAAATACTTAAATTATCTTCGCAATGACCCGATTTTTTGTTAAATTTGCTATAACTTCTAAACAAACATTTTCTTTGCGACAGAGAAACTATGCAGTGGCTATTATTTTAACCAACATTTTGTTGTGGCAAAGGAAGTGTTTTACTGTGTTATTCCACTCCTGAGGAATGTTTTACAAATGTACTACTGACATGAAATTTTGTAACATTCTGTATTATGGTATTGATTACTTACTTTTGCAAACGTACTGCTTCAAGCAGATATTAAAAAAAAAAAAAAAAAAAAAAAAAAAAAAAAAAAAAAAAAAAAAAAAAAAAAAAAAAAAAAAAAAAACTAATAACTAAAATAATTACGTTGACTCAAAAAATAGCCTATTTTCTAATAATATTTAGAAACTGGTTTCGTTTATCCTAAAATAACTGAAGCTATTTAAATTGTTAGTTTTAAGAGCCAGTGTGACAAATCTTGTTAGATTTTTCTTTATTCTCCCTGACTCAAGACTTAGCAAGATTTATTTGAAAATATTACAATGAGAACTAGCTTATTACCTTACCCACCTTGTATATTAAATATGGGAACGTAATTATGAAATAATTAAGGTAAAATAAATTTAATATAATAAGGTCTTACCATATCTTTCAGGCGAAATAACTTACACAAATTTAGTCTAATAATACGCGATTAACTGTAAAGTATGACGTTTTTATAAAGAAACATGCCGAAAACCTGATACACCTTAAATTAAAGGCTTTTACATAAAAATAAACCAAGCAAAAATTTTTTTATTGTTTGAGTAATGTATACCAAGTATATGAAAATCCATTAAATTTTGCTTAAACAAATAGAACAAAGCGGCATGTGCCTTGTGATACTGTCTACAATGCATTGAACCAACCACCACACAGTCAGCTTACCTTTGCGAGCTGTTTTCTCAATTTAAGAGGCTGCGTTACCTCTTTCGTTTATAATATTAGTTTTCGTTTAGTAAATGATTGATGTGGCGAGTAACCAGCAATGTTTATTTATAGAACAATTAAATTTTACTATTAGGTGCATACCATAGAATGAAATCGGCACTGAGAGTTATTTAGTGTTTATTATTAATTTCGGCGAGAGAGAATGTTTATCTTAAATTTTAAATTAGCTTAATTATTTCATAGTTACACTTAATTTTTTTCAAATGCAATGTACGTAATGAAAGGTAAAGTAATTGGTTACGTTCTATTGAAATATTTCCAGTTAAATCTTGTCGGATTTTTAATAAGGAAGGGGTTTAAGAAAAAATGAACATAATAACCGATAAGAGCACTTAAGACCATGGTAGATAGTTTCCACTATTTTGCGATAATAATTGATTTTACGCTTAAACGAGATCAGATATCAAACATCTATCAGGTAGTTTTGTTTGAAATGGTTTTTACTTTGATAAATAATTTTTTCAAAGCGAGAAATTATACAGTTTCGACTAAAAAAGGTAATGAACAAAAATTATGTTAGTTACACAATTAGTTATAATCATAGTATTTACTGCCTTGAAAAAATCAGCCATCACAGAGAAGACGATTAAAAAAAAAAAACTGCCAGCCAGATTATTAATACCTGCTCTTGTTTAGACGTAAAAAATTAATATAGCTATTAAGTACAAACTAGAGATCATGATGGAGAATTTTTATTGTTTTAAAAATTTTTATGTTTGTACAAGATATGGTTTGTTTTGTAAACATACATTGTGGCTATTTTCAAGTGTAATAAAAATTTTTTAACTTTCGTAGTTGTCCAAATTTGCATAAAATGGTTTCATGCTTCAAAGGAAAACCAACTGATTTACCGAACTGAAAAAATTCACACTGTATAACGATGTTATAGGTTACAAGGTCTTCTATATAAAAGAAAAAGAAAATGAAATTTCTGTACTAAAAAAAATTCTGAAATTTTATATTAAAATTCACAAAATTCTAGAATTTTGTAAAAACACAAAAAACATTTTTTATTTCTTGTTTTTATATATGAGAACTTGTAGCCTACAACTTTGTTATTCACTGTGAATTTTTTCAGTTCGGTAAGTCAATCGGTTTTCCTTTAAACCATAAAACCGTTTTATGCAATTTTGGACTTTGACAAGACATTATAAAAATCTATGAAAACTAAACATTTTTCATTGTAGTGAAAGTAGTCACAATATATGTCCACAAAACGAACCATATCTCGTACTAATACAACCAATTTTAAAACAATAAAATTTTACGTCAAGCGCCCCCTTGAAGGATACGTTGCTTGGTTTCTTTCATATAAAAGCCGTCCAATTTACAGTAAGAAAATGAGTAATTCCAGTATAAGATGTGACACAGACGCTTAAAAATATAGCGAAAAGATATCAAGTAGCACCTTTGCATTAATATTACAAACGCTGTGCTGTACCATACAAGTAACGAGGAGCGTTAATTAAATACTATCACGTCTGAGCAGGGCACCCGCATTCATCCCTGTTAGGCGACACCTGCTACCTTCCTTGCTATGTACAGTAGAAAACGAGCGAGCTTCCTGCACGCTTACACACGCACGCACCCACACACATCCCTTCTACTTTAAAGTAGAAGGGTGACGATGATATCTCGTTGTTTTATACATTAACCATATTTGCTTAAAAAAAAAGAGGGCTTATGTGATCGCCGTTGTTTCCCTCCTCGCTTTCTTTCCTAACATTCGTGTAGAAATATAATTTACTTATGTACGCCCAAAAATGTATCACCATTTCACAAAATTTTGGAGACTGCGTTGAACAAATTAAGTCTTAATTATTAATAAAAAACCGACTCACAGGATACTTAAATTTCAAAACGATCAGACCTGTAGAATTGTTCACATTCACTAAAAAGAACTAGACAAGAACTGATGATCTTTAAACGGTAGAACAGATTTCCTTGAATCACGATCAAGCAACCTAAAAAAAAAATCGGTTTAGAGCTACGATGCCACAGACGGACACGTCAAACTTATATCACCCCCTTTTTTTTAGAGTCGGGGGTTTAAAAAAAGGCGTTAAATAACAACTAAGTGTTTTCGACTGGATTTAGTTCCTTGGAGATACGATATAGATAACTGTCAAAGATAACTTAAGAGAAAAAGAAAACATAAATAAGCAGAGTATGCTTTAGTCAACACAATACATACACAACATAAAATTCCATAAACGAAGTGGGGTCAAACAAAACCAAGAACAAACAGATAAGAAATAAAACCTCAAAAGAAAAACCCAGATATCACCAGAGCAGGTTTGAGGTCTGCTTTGACAAATTGACATACAGATAAAATGTATGACAAACAAAACAAAAATATGACATAACAAAGAGGCGAAACAAATACCAGTTATATATCAGATACGGTCAGAAAACAATACGGCGACACAACGATGTGTGTTTCGTAGCTGATGTTATTTCATGCGAAAAATTGTATTTATGTAAGTGTTTATTTTGCAGATTTCGTTATATGCTACTAACACGTTATTTTTTTACAGTTGTACGAAAATAAACAAAGATTTCTTTGAACATGCATTTAAGTTATAGCTTGCTAATTCATAAAAAATTATTTCTTTGTTAAGTCTAAGTATTTCAGAATTTTTATGTGATTAAAACATTCTTATGGAAATGTCTCTACTTATAACACTACTTTTTGAGTAGTAACAGGTAGTAGAAAAACAGATTTTTGAGAAATTTTGTGTTTACAAGGTTTGTAACATAGTTTAAAAAAAAAGTATAAACATCGGTGAATCTGGCGAAGGTAAAACTTGGGATATTTAGTATTTTTGGTAATTTTATGAAGATATTTATGTTTTACAACTTTTTCTGTGAAGAAAGTATTTATAATGCAACGGTATTTATAACGTTTATACATTTAAGTATTAAATGATTTTACTTCGTCGTAAAAAAAATTATATGGGCTTAAATGTAAAGTGAATTATGAGTGAGATTTAAATGTACGCTTTCAGTTCTAAAGAAAAACACTAACTCTCTTTCATTATTATTTATGTAAATCCGCACTTTTGCATATCATACTTTTTAGTTATTTTAAACAAGAAAAGAAACATAAAATTTGTGGTTTTAAAGCATAACAACGATTGTATAAATAATTAATTCGAATATAAGTTCTTGGTAAATTGTTTATTGTTTGAAATTAATTATGTGTACGGAAAATACGGCCCTTAGACTTAATCAAGAAAAAAACGTATAATGGAAGTTCTACGCACCACATTTACGAATGATGTATTTTTAATATGTTATCACGGTGCTCTAGCAATATCCCTTGTATTCACAAAATTGCCATATTGTTATGTTTTCAGTAAACGGTAATATATTTGTGACATATTTAAAATGGTTTTGCTGTTGGTTAAAATTTTGTGCAAATAAATCGCTGAGAAAATTAGGTAGACGTAAGTCAAAGCAGCTGAAATTTGCATATTTCTATTTTAAAAAATAAAATTAGCTTTAGTTTGTGCCAAGTCAAATTGAATAATTTTCTGAAACAATCCAGAATAATTATCTTCCCAGCGAAGGAACAAGATGATAATATATCTTTACTGCTGGTGGATGAATGTGAATTGTGCAGCTGTTTCGTCCGTAGCGAGAAGCTCATCCCTTTAAAAGATTTCTCAAACTCGCGGAAGCGAAAAAGTTAAGGAGGACTGAAGTACATAAATATTAGAGCGACCGAACCGGCAGAAGTGTGAAATATAAATCATCTCACTAAGAATTTCAGACGTTACAAAATGGGGTATCTCTCAAGCCATACGGGTGAACATAACTGAAGGCGTTAATGGATTACTTAGAATACTCGTAAAATTAATTTACTCACAAGATCGCAAACAGGTACAAGATTTATTTTTCATGATATCCGTGTCATTACACTTATTTAGTTGTTATTTTGTTCTATGCTCGAAATTAAATCAATATTTTACATTAAATTAAGTGTACTGAATTAAAAATACTTTAGTGGTGAGGAACACTTGACATAGCGAAATATAATATTTTAATACTATATTTTTCGACTTTTGTAAGAAGATTAGGAAGACAAACAAATAGTGCTTCAAAAATTAGGTAATGTAAATTTTTTTGAAAAATTGAAACAGTCCAATTTCTCAGGCACCAATTAATTCCTGTATATGCACACTAATGACCGTTTTTCAAGGAGAAAATATAATGTAAAGAGTTTTATTTCCAAAAATATTTACAATGCTAACAAACAATTATAACTGTTTTCCTGCCATTGCACAGGCATATCATATACTAAAAATAATAACGCTCCGATAGAAGATAATCAAGTGGTTATAAGTAATTAACACGTGCAGGCTGTTCACTGTGGTCAGCTTACCAATCCATCTGTTTTAAGTGCTACATGCAAGCTTGCGCCTGCAGTGGCAAAGCTATACGTAGGGGCACCATTGTACTAAAATCACATATTGAACCTAAAATTATTTGTCTTGTTTGCCAATAATACAGGTCTAACTGTAAAATAGTTTAATCAAACAATTTGTAAGTACAAATGGTTCTGTTAGGCTTGGGATTTCACAGCTAAGTGTACCTTTATAAGACCCAACTTATTGGAAGGAACCAATAATATAATTTATAGGGCTAAGATATTAATTAAACAGAATTGCAATGCACTTACTACGATCTTCACGTAACATTGCTTATGTTTTTGTGGCGGACATACAGAAAGTAGCTTAAAAGTAAATTAACTCAGATCCTGTGAGAGTTTATAGTTGTCAATGTTGCCACAACTTGTATTCTATGAAAATCCTATCTTACGTGACTAAAGAGACGTTTCAGGTGGATTTTGAGTTCATTAAAGTATTAGGCGTACTGTTACTAGATACCCCTTCTTGCGTAAAAACTACTTGATTATGAACAGAAAAAATAACAGAAATGGGCTCATCGTTACTGGAAATTCACGCAATAGGGAAAATTCTTATTTTTAATTATATTTTTATTTAAAAGTGCATTTAATTTGGTGAATAACGGTACCATACTTTCTTTCATTGCGTCTGTGTAACGCCCTAAAATTTTTAATCAAATGAGCAGTCTGTTTTGCGTGGCAAAATCGTGAACCACCATGTTGATGTCCCTGTGACGTCACGATACTGTACATTTTAATCTACGTAACACACAAATGACAGCAACATACGTTCAAGTCGTGAAATTGTGTTAAATAAAGTTGTTTATGCGGTAAAATCGAGTATGGCTTGAACTTCGAAGAGGGTAAATGTGGATAGTAATTCGTTTGCGCAGCAATAAAATGCAGTTCACTCGTAATAAAAACTTAACTTTAGCGTCGTCTGATAAATCAAGGTGGACTGCATAGTTTAAGCTTCAAGAAGATACCTAACAGTCTGCTATTAACGACAATAATACAGTTTACGTATGTAATGCTGTATTTTGTACAATGTGACACGGTTAGCATAAAATAAATAAGTTACTTTAAGGTGTATTGATCCCTACCACCTTGGATTTATCTGTTTCTTCTCGATAACTTCTGTTCCAGTCGATGAATCAACATTTTTGTCACGACAAGGCATAGATACAAACTTAATCGATTTTCTGTAACTGCTTGAACCATAATATATTCATTATTTTGCAACGGGAAATAGCTGCAAAGGAAAAATTGCTTTATTTACGGGAGCGACTACAGAGGTCGCAACATTGACAGAAACAGTGCCATATGGATTTCAAAAAGTGAATGAAACAATAAACAATGCCTTGTCAGCGTGTAAAAAGTAAAACAATGTGTATATTCCCTGATTTAAAAGAAAAACATTAAAACCGATCTGACAGGGATCAATCCCCCTTTAAGTTAACAATTGCAGTCAATAGCGTGCAGTTTGCGACGAAATCTCTGAAGCTGTAGGGTTTTGGCTGTTTTACTGGCTGTGGCAACGTCATTAGCCGATAGGCGATTTCAAGGCACCCGTGATTGTACGGTAAATCGACGGGGGGGGGGGGGGGGGGGG
>PNEQ01100635.1:6842-39836 GCA_003012365.1 Medauroidea extradentata | reverse complement strand
CTTTTTGTACGCATGTGAACTTCGTTCGTCTGACCATTCAAACCTAAACTTATGGTTATATATCGGATCTGAAAGATTAAAGTGAATTCGTAGTAAGTTATTATCTCTCTGGAATTTAAATTAAGTTTACATAAGCTCAAACCTATAACTAAAACGTCGCAATGCCTACTAACACATTGCTGGTTTCACTCCTTTAAAAACAACTCAAGTGAAATAAATCTTTATTGTTGGCTAGCAAATCTGCAACCACGCATGCCCGAACAACGGGCGAATTCCCCGAATTAACTTTTACTGAACCGGGTTCGCTAAATTTGATTAGTTTTTTAAGTCGTCGAAAAATTCCAATACACACAATAGTGCCTGGCGGGCGGTGGCTAACCAAAACAAGTAAGACTACGTCATAAATGTTTTAGCCAATAAGAACACGTTTTTATATGTGTGGCGGCGTTTGAAAATATCGCATTTTAACGCTGAATAATTCGAAAATTACAATGTTCACGGAGCTATTGCTTTGCGTGGCAATATTTAGTGTCGAAATAGTTCAGAAGAATGAGGTTAGCACTAAAAACTTTCTCTAGAAATTTTCCCTATTATGAAGTGGATTAGATTAAATATTCGGTGATAAATACTGTGAATATTTCATGTTCAACAATCTGCAGCAAACGCTCGTGGTTAATGCACCGCACTCCAGGAATCTTAAATCACATTAGAGCTTGTAGAAAGCACATTACTTACATCTCCGAGAAAATATTAATCAGGAGCAGATGTATTGGCACCACACGCACCAATATTTGTCTTGTTATCTAAATGATTATCAGTCCATCGAAGCTGCTTGTGATGTCTTTGAACTATTGTGCCTAGAACGACACATCTTTATGTAACCCTCCTTGAATTCAACCACATCTGTAGCTCTGTCATTTTAATTAGCACAACAGCAATTTATCTCCGTGTCTGCAAGTTTTTGGTAGGGACAATGTTACATTCCTGCACTAATATGATAAAACTATCATGTGCCCTCTACCTCGTTGTCGTAGATTTATCGCCAGCTGTTTTACGACGGTACACAAGTGGTCTAGTTGGCAGGTGTAGTATTACAACTATCCAGAAAATAAATTGTTTCCTTAGAACCTTTGGTGTTACTTGCATCATGGCTATCTTTATTTCGTAATATGAAGGATGGTTAATATGATATGCTATAAAAAATAGTTACACAATTCAGAACAACAAGGGGACAATTACTACACAAGTATTGATTTATTGATAAAGTTACATCTTAAGGCTCCCGCCTACCCCATGCTTTAAATGCGTTGCAGTGTGTTAGTAAACAGTTTTTTTCTACGAGAATATCCCACTTATGCCCATTGCGCCAACGCACGAAAAGAAAACAAACATCAAACAAGGTTGGAACCTGATTGTTAAGACATCACTCTAATTAAAAACACTGTTTCTAAGCCCTCCAACATGGCTAAAAACGGCCTTTCCAGACTTCTGTTCTTCAAAGTGTACTAACCGTATGTATGTGAAACTCAGATTGCGACCTGCACTGAACTTAGCTACATACTTACCATCATTAAAATTATAGGGTCACCGCTTAGTGTCCCATAGTAAAAACCGTTCGGCGGGAACCTTGCACGCTAGTTCAGCGCTTGGCTCGTTGAGGCGACGCGGCATTTGATGCGCGCTTCAAGGTCGACCTTACTGCTCCGTCGCTTTTGAGCTTCTCACGCGCGGGTAGGCGGCGCCCTTAAGGCGCCCGCCTACTGGCCGTGTGTTTATGTGAGTGAGGTACTGCGCCAAGGGCGATGTTGACTGGCTCATCTGGTGCGGTATCGCCTCTAGCGTGCAGATAGCGTGCAGAGGTATCGTAAATCACTCTCCTGATAGACACTTTCAGCGGTAACCCCATATTTTTATTGGTGAAAAGTGATAACAAAGCCCAATAAACCTTTCTATCATAGTTTCACACAAATCCTGTTAGTACTTGTTTACGTATACTAGATTGGGAAATCAGTTTTTAGCCATTATGAGAGACTCCTAAATTTTCTGTTTAATTAACGTGATTTTTTGAAACTACTGTTCATATATCATTTAAAGTATTATTTTTTTCCCTTCATAAATGCATATACGAGAAACCCTTTTAAAAATTTATTAAAAAAAAAAGAGTTCTGCTTGCTCGCTGTAATGCTGTTTACAAGCAGTCGCTCAAGTATGGAATGTAATGAAATTTCCTGATTATATTATTTAATTATGACCGTATTTTTTTAATGTATTGCGATTTTTAAGCCTCTTGTTTTCAAATTGCAAACCGGTTTTAATAATGTATCTTGACAATGTACTTTATTGTTTTTTTTAATTTTTGTAAGGAATGATATTCTATAACTGGAAACATTTGGCCAGATACGACGGGGTAGTAGGGTACACATCATGTCAACGTCTCGGGTGGCGCTTTTATCGGAAATGCGCTGTACAAATAAATTAACTACGAAAAAATACGTTTTTGCAATCAGCTTTTCAAGTATTTGCGAGATATTCCCAGGTTTAACTTTCGCCCAAGATTATAATACTTTTGAATCACGTATGCCTTCATGTTACCTATATTACGAGGTGATGAATGACGTTTGGCGACTCACATACTAACCAGAAGAGTTTACCCAATGTTTTGCCAGGTGACCGAGAAATGCCTCAAGATCGGGAATTATTAATAAATGGCATTTCTTAACAGTCATGTACAGGCTGAACATGCTGATACAAGTCGTAGACAGGTCCGGCTAACTTAGTTCATTATCTTACTGTTACGAAGAAATTAAGCTATTGCTGGATAACCCGCCTAATTATACACGTTACTATGGTAGTTTATAACACTCATTAAGTACCATTATGGCAGATTGTCTCTTAGCATTTGTCTCAAGGCCTCAGGACTTTCACTATACAACATACCCCATGATCGATCCGTTTGTGATTTCTCTCATCTCTGACCAGAGCAAGCGTTATGACCTGAAAAGAGACACCCTCTCCCCTACATAGCTACCTTACATTGATAACAGTTTAGTTTAAAAGTTCTTAGAAATGGTTTATCATCTAACCGAGGCTTACTTCTATATTGTGCCTGTGATATTACACAGTTTTTTCTTCGGAAAATGTATTTCCTCCCTAAATTTTAGTTGACGTCAGCACATCACAACGGTCATTGGAATCCTGATCTTCACATTACATACTTAATTCTTCCAATTTTTATAAAACTTTAAGAAATATATTTCATAGTTTGTGTATTGTTTCATATTTAAAGTCTGCGTCGATCTAAATTTGTAGACTTCTTGCGTAAAAAGTTCCCTGTCACCAAATAATATTATCTACTGTCCGATGAAATTTTTGAACGAACCATAACGTTGTACCGTCCGTACCATCCATCCTAAAATAGTTTGTAAATTTTCCACGCGTGCGTATAGGAGCGCTAAGAAAATAGGTATGGTAGAATTGTTTCCCAGACATCCATGGTAGCACTCCTTAGCTTTTTATAAAACAGTGAAACGTATACTGAAGTTACCAGACTTGTATTGTAACAACTGTGAAATTTTTATATATTTACAAGGCGGAAGCATGATATCTGTCACGTACTGCGTTTAGGTTAATTACTTCCTATACATTTTAGGAAGTTCTTTTACAGTGTTGACGGAGATTTCACTGGTCTAATAAAAGTCGTAGATACTTGTCATTGAAGTTCCTGGGCGTATGTACCGTATATCTTATCAGCTATAAAACCGTCCGTCACTTTTCCGAGAGAGCGAATGTGTGGCAGTTCGTGTTGAACATTGTTTGGGGTTTAGAGAGTCGAGGACGTCACCTCAACGTCGGATTGAAATTGTGTGGCAGTGATAAAGAGTAAGAATGTGAGATCTGTCAACGGCGAGGATGGCACAATCGTGGGGGATTGTACTGAATGATCCCAAACGGAACTATGAGTTAGCCTAGTTTTAGTATCATTTTGAATACTATAAAGTTAATATAATTAGTTTAGCGTCGAAATTTTCGATTATGCAGACAAAGTATGTTACTTTCAGATATTTATTTAGCAAGTTCAAAAGTGGGAAAAAATAGATTTACGTTTGATATCAATTCACTTACAATACATTTAGCAAAACTCGTTTAACTATTTCCAATTATGTAACGTATACCAATAATTTTAAAAGTATGATAATTTTGCAGCATTTTTAAATTTGGATTGAAATGTGTTTTAAAATGACATTAATAAATCTGTACTGCTCTAAGATAGTTGGCAAATAAAATATTTATTTCAATCTATATTTTAAGTCGTAAAGTACAACCAGTAACACAAAAAAAAAAACGGCATGTCAGCCACATCGTAAAAAATCTATATAATTGAAGTTATTCGCTGAATGAAAATTTACAACATGCACTTCTTTTGAAATAAAAATACAGATATTGTATTGAATAAATATGAAGTATTGGTTAAAGTGTGTTATAATTTAATTAACGCAATTGTTAAAATATTGTTTCACAAAATGTACGCACGTTTGTTTTTAATTTAGTACCTGATGTCGACAAAACGGCAGGTAAATATACAAAATATTTCTTGAGCAATGATCAGCAGCTGGAAATGAACGTTTAATGTCATCTCGCGAGGAAGGTGTGTATGCTGATTTATATAATTCCGAAACTCGCCACAGGGGCACGGAGCGCTGAAAGCATATCGGTGCATGTGGTAACCTCGTCAGCTCTAGGTAGAGGGGAAAAAGGGAGTGTGTTAGGGTAGGTACGAAACGAGATGGGCGCATAAAGCCGCAGAGAGCCGCGCAAGTTGATATCGTTTCGGAATGTTGAAACATTTTAACGGCTCAAAGCCACCTACTCCCCCCACCCCGCCAGCCACGGTAATCCTTTTTACCATGTGTCGACAGCACGTCCACAGAGAGGGGTGTGTTTCTATCGAAAGAGAAACAGAGAGAGTGAGAGAGATATAGAGAAAGGCTACACACACGCTCTTACTCCAACCTCGTTTTTCTGTTTTCAACGTAGCGACCGTTGCAACAGCGAGGTTCTCACAGGTACGCCCAATCCCTTCTTTCCCAGACGCCGGTGCCCCGTTTGACTCCCATCCCTTCGAAATAACCCCTTTCAACGTGAGCACGGCAGGTGTAATGTTCTTACCGAGGGCGGGCTTCGTACAAATAAAGGGTTTATACGACGCGCTCAACCCCTCCCAGTCCCGCAAAGGCCTTCACCTGAAGGGGTGGATCGAGTTAACCACCGAGTCCCTTAAAACTTTTGGGGGTAAAAAAAAGTAGCTGGCCGAACGCAGGGTAGGATCTGTCCGGCGGTCTGTAGCTTCCGCTGCTGTGGAATCCGCTTTCCTCGGGCTCAAAACCACATCGTCCGTCGGTGAGTCGAGATACGTCATACGTGTGTCTGTCCGGCAAGCAGTTAATCCTGTACAGCGGGTTTAGAGGCCGGTGTAGTCTGCTTGAAGCACTCTTTAAGTTCCTTTTCGCCAGCGAGTAATATGTAAGTAGCGCTGTTGCGGTGTCAGTGGGCAGGGTCATTTTTATTTTAAATTTACACATTTTACGAAAGGTATTTAAGAAGACAGAGTCGTGAATTTAAACAGTGACTACTGTGGAGCTATAACATTCCATAAAATTATTTGGTTACTTTATTTCTAAATAATAAGATATATAATATATTTTTAGAGCTAATCCACATAAACTATAGCATAACCCATTTAACTATATGATTTATCAAATTATTGCTATATATGGTACGTTATAGTTAATTATTTACAATACATCTGTACAAAATAAGTTATTTATTCGATCCATACAGTTAATTATTAATACCTAAAGCAAATTAAAATTTTTCCTAGAACTTTAATAAAGCATAACATTTTGACAAAATATTTTTTTTAACAAATGTATAAAACTATTTTAGGTTCTAAATATTTAATTGGTAAAACTTTGTAAATCACGCATTATTAATAATCTAATTTACATAGTTACCAAATCACAGTAAGACACAATTATGATGTTGAAGATAAATACATGTTACAAATATAGGCTGAATATATTACTTACGCATCTTGAGAAAATTCGACGCACATGCAAAACTCAAATGCATTCAATTAAAGGTTATATAAAAACATATTCCTATGCATTTGTAATGCCATGAATTACACTGTTAATACGTTTTTTCTAGACTGTTGAGTAAATTATTACAAATGGAAGATGCGATTCGCTTAATTTAATGGCTGTTGTTTTGTTGTTTGCAACTACAGCACAAATTTAATTTTGACGTGATTTGACAAAACTGTGTAATCTGAGTTTTTCTAGTTCGCTTGTATACTTGAGATGTTTTACAAGTCAAGAAAGGAAACTGCACTCACTGGAGAAGTAAGGAATTAAAAGTTACACAGTTTAAAAGTGCAAGCCGTTGCAAAGACTACTTTGTTGTGAAATCCACATAATTCTCGAATTATTTAGAAATTTTACTTTACAACATTTTTTAAACAGTTTTATCTCACTAAGATTAAATCGTTCATGAACTCATCATTACTTTGACACCCATGAATGTAAACTGTGCTATGTCACTAGGCTACCTAGCTAAACTTCTTGTGCATAGTTTTTTGTGCATTTTGTTAACGTGTTACTAGAACCAATGCTATTCGCGAAAAATGTTTTGCACCAACTTATTTTAATGCCTTTTTTGCACACGAATAGCTCTGATTCATGGTCATAAATTGGCTATTTTTAACACTCAGCTTCTTGTGTTTATACCGGAAAATTACAGAGGTGTTGTATCGCAGTAAGCTGATCTCATTGGTAAAGTGACATGAACGACTCTACTATGAACACGCTACCAATAACTACGAAGCAGAGCTTTGGATTTGCACGCAGTGCATTGAAACCTGTAATTGATATACTTGTTTTTCACTATATCTCTGCAGTTCTAATTATTACTAACATTCTAAGCATTCTATTTGTTGTAAGGCTGCTTCTATAATTATTTTGTTAACTGAATACATTTAATTATAATTAAATCAGTGTCATTCTTAGTTTTTTGTTTTAAGGTTTTTACGTGAACTCAATCTCCAGAGAACATGAACAAATAACTAAACATATCTCCAAAATAAGAAAATGTGTTACACCATACATATTGAGCAAAATTTCTTCGCTGTTTGGGTAAAAAAAAAGTCTACAGGATCCGTGCCAATAAGGAAGAGGGGCACCCGCCGCCCACATAAGTAAACACGCGGGGGCAAGTAATGTATCTGACCCCCTCCTTTTCCCACATTTACATTTTTGAATGGCAATGGTTTCTTAGCAAAGAAATAATAGACGGTTTCACATAAAATCCAAATTGTCACATCACATTGCAAACCAGCTGTTTTTTTTAAATGTAATTCGCCTTCCCTCCTTTTCAGAATAGTTAGCACGGCCATGAACGCTTACAACGTTAAGAAAACATATTTAATGTGGATGGCGGAGAGGAATTGACCAGGGATAATAATAGTCAGCTGTGGGACAGTTTTGACGTGAAACGTACCAACATATAAATGACATCTGAATTTTGCAGGAATGGCTGTGGCAGTTTTAGAAGAATGAATTAACATATAATTAGTAAGAGATAAGGGATTTTCGTGGATATGTTCTAAGTCAGATTGAACAATAAGAATACATAAATCACTGTCACTTCTGTATTTGGACGATGGCTGTCTCGACACAGCTTTGACTACAGCAAGCCAGTAGTAAATAAGAAAGTAAATTCAAACAATGGCCACTGTTACAATGTTTACTTAAACAGTTTCTGGCGCCGTATTTAAACACGTTCAGTTGAATAGCTGCAAAATAAATATGTTACGGCTGTTGCGCGACACTCGATTGTTGGAGCTGTAATCGATAGTGTTTTGTCACAACAGTTCATTTACACGTCGTTGCTTTATTTTTGGTTTGAGGTTATGCGTATTTTATCATGCAAATACTTTTACTTGAAGTCGCCAACCGAACACATAAATAATAGATTCTTGGAAGTGCACGCATAGGATTGAGAAATCTCGAATACTAATCCATTAATCAGCAAAATTCAAGCACTTCTGCTCTTAATATAATGTAGTACTATTGTAGCAATAAAAATACCACAGTATTATAATTTATATTTGTCCCATGCCAAGCGTTGTTAAAATCGTTCAAGCTCTTGTGTAGTACGTTCTTCAAAGTGACATTAAGTTCCTGTGGTATATGGCTGCCAGTTTGAAAATTAAGTTATTTAAATACGTGTCAAACATTAAATGCATGTTACAATTTATGCAGTTACTTACAACACAAATTTACCTCAAATAGGCGAAAAGTTTCCACGTTAAGTTTAAAAGGACTTTGATAAAAAAAAACAGTTGTTAGGAAACAAAAGGAAACAGGTGTAAACGCAGTCAAACGTATGTGCACACAGGCATTAACCTTTTTAATGTCTTTAAGAAAGTTACTTAAAACTATTCTTTTAGCCAACTTTTGAGAACTTAACATTCATAAGGGGCTAAGTGCCAAAAGGTAAGTTTCGAGATAATGACGAAAACAGTATATTGCGACAAACAAATGAACAATGAATTATCCAAATGCGTTCACATATTTTTACAATAGGAATGTAGTAAATGGGAGCAATAGAACAGTAATTCATACAAAACACTTATTAATATAAATATATATTTTGTTCTATGAACTAGAATGCTTTGATGTTATTCCAACCATCTAATTGTGCTGATGTATGGCGCGCATGAATATCACTAGGAGATAGCACTTTAGGTATGTCTTCGACCTAATGTTTTGGCACCTTTCTATGTACTTAACGCATTTATGTCGAAAATGGTACTTAGTCCCTTTTGAATGTTAAGTCCTCATTTACTGCGCCCTAGTGCTGGATTGCCATAAGGTTTGAAGCGTCCAGGGTTGGAATCTCAGTAACTACACCTACGATAGTTTCGTGAACGTTAAGAATTTCCTTTAACTTTACGTTAACCAAAGAACAGTCCCGTTCTCGCAGTTAGCCTACATGCCTTTAGGGAAGGGAGATACAAGTATGTAATCGAACTGCAACGTATCTTTCTTTATCTGTACAAGCGGACGTTGCACATATAGGCTACCGTACGCAGGTTTCCTGTTCCTAAGATAAATGTGTTTCGCCTTGATAATGACTCCCATCGAGGTCACACGAACTTCGCCCCAGGGAACAATTTTATTCCACCCAATCGATTAAATTAAATAATTTCGCTGGTTCCGCGGAGGTCAGAACTGGGCGTCCACGAGGAGCGATAAACGGTCATCTGCTGGCAGTTTGAATTGCCGTCTCATCGCGTCGGATCACGTCCGAGATAAACGCCGGATGATGGGAAGGTCGCAGGGGTTGGGAGGAAGAGATGTCCCAGCAGAGAGATATAATTCAGAATGGGAGTGGGGGATGCTGGTAAAGGGGTGGTCTTGGAGGGGGCAAGACATGAGGTGTTCGGAGAGTTGGTATCGTCAAAGAGGGGAGGTGAGTGGGAGGTGTGGGAAAGATGGACATGAGGAAGGGAAAAAGGAGGGGTGGAGGTGTTTGGTTATTACTGTTGCATGATGGGCCAGCGAGAAATGTCACTCCCCTTCATCCCACCCTTATCCGTTTTCTACCTTACCCTTTTGAATCCCCTTCACCCCTCGCGCCATCCATTCCGGAGTCGGCCCGTGCCCAAAGGCGACAGGTGTCGAGGTCCAGTGAATAGTTCATAAACTACCCCTGATCCCCTTCCTCGCCAACCATCTACCCACTAACCTCACCCCTCACCAGCAGATCACGTCACTTCTCCATTCCTCTCTCATCTTCCGCACCTCCTTCATCCCCTACTGTAGCGATACGGCCGGGTCGTGATGAGCTGAATAATTCGGCGCCGTTTGACACCGTGTCCTGATGCGGGCTTTCTGAGTCGCCGGAGGGAAATGATGCACGCGCTTAGCCTGGGCTCGTCTCTGCGCTGACCGATAGCTTCACCCTTATTCCGATATACAGCATCGTATCTGTATCAGTCTATCACTAGAGAATTCACTTGAGTGCACAAACATATTCATGTGGAAAGAATGCCACTGGATTCTTTTTACTTTCGTATTCATTAAATAAACGTTATTTAATAAAACAAAAAGAGAAATTTGATATTCATGACTGTGATATTCTCTTCTATTTATACATAAAATTATGTTGGTATATATGTATGAATGAGATCGATAAACTCCGACACCATTTAACCGATCACGATGAAACTGGGCGCATACACGTATTTTCCCATGGAGAAGATTTTTAATATAGCCATTTTAATCCAACTCGCTACTAGATGGCACTGCAGCGCATAAACTTCTATGCCATTCAACCCATTGTCATGAAAATTTGTTTACATAAATATTTGAACATGGAGGATATTTTAGTTGTACCCATTTTTTATAACTCTCCGCTAATTGGCGTTGCAGCAAATTAATTTCTATAACTCGATTTTGCGTATGACATATAGGGCATTACGGTGTGATAAAGGGGCGAGGGGGGGGGGTTCGCAATCTAACCAACATTCATTTTTATAAACACACACTGACAGGTTGTCTGTCGGGTTCCGCCACAATTTTAAATATATATCTCAAGTAACTTTTAGAAAAATTTTAATAAATCTCACAGATTAATTTACACGAGCGCTGAATGCCACAATGTGGTTGGTGAACGTTAAAAGAACAATGTTTTAAAATTTTACTACGAAGTTAATCAAATTAATTCCTTATGTACGACAGCTTGCACGTTATAATACACATAAAAAGACTGAAGGGCAAATGTTAACGTCAGAAGCACGCGAAGTTACCAAATTAGTAAGAACACAGTGTAAACAAGAAGTTACCATCTTAACTAATAAGCATATTTTCTTGAAAGGGGGTGCAAATTATTCCTGCAAGTTAAAACATTTACGCACATCTAGGAATAATAAATCATGATACTAATTTAGACATATGATAAACGAAATACACAAAACGTTAATTCAGTTTACTAAGTAATATATGCGTACCTAGTTTGGAAAAATTTGGGAAAACTATTTCTGAGAAATCACTCTCTCCTAATGATAAAAATAACATCTGTTCAAAATATGAACAAGGGATGATCCAAACATACAAAAGTCAAGTCATATTACTATTTGGAATATGTGTAGCCTACTAAGTTTGATAAAATTCAGAACAATATTTTCTGGGACACAGCATATTAAGCTAAAATTATAAAAATGGCCGCATTTTAAAAATTCAAACATAGGATGAACGAAATACATACAAGTCAAGTCAACTTACTGAGTAGTAAATGTACATCAAAATCAATGATTTTTGGCATACATTTCCCCAAATATGTTATATTATGCTAATAATATGAAATAGCCGCCATTATAAAAATATTAAGACACCATAAACGGAATACATGAAGGCCAAGTCAGCTTTGTATGTTGTATATGTGTACCAAGTTTTGTGAAATTCCGGAAGTTATTTCCTCAGGCATGTCATATTATGCTAAAAATTTTAATGGCTGCCATTACGAATCTGTGAATACAGGAAGAACGAAATACACAATAAAGTCAAGTCAACATTGTATGTAATAAATGTGTATAAAGTTTGATGAAATACTGAAAAATGTTTCCAAAGATATGTAGTACTATGCTAAAACATAAAAAATGTGCGGCATGTTTAAGACATTGACACAGTATTTTTGAAAAACACAAAAGTAAAGTCAGCTTTGTATGTTCTATATGTAAACCAAGTTTGATGAAATTCAAAAAATTATTTCCTAAGAAATGTCACACTATGCTAAAAACATAAGAATGGTCGCAATTTTGAAATCATTGACATAGTATGTTTGATATAAAATTCGGAGAAGTATTTCCTCAGGTATGTCATACTACGCTAACAATATAAAAATGGCCACTATTTCGAAACTGTGTGTACTGCATGACCGAAATGCATAAACGTCAATTCATATTATTAGGTTCTTTATGTGTACCGAGTTTGATTTTATTCGAAAATACGGTTCGTTAGATACTAAGCTTGATCGAAAATTTTTAAAATGGCCGCACTTTTGAAAATAAGAATATGGTATAAATGAAATATATAAAAGTCAATTCAGATTACAAAGTACTACGTGTGTACAATGTCTGATGAAAATCGGTCCACTTGTTCTAAAGTTTTTAGTGAGGGACACACACACACACACACACATACATATACTGACATACACACATATACACCAACATAGACAGGAAAGCGATCTCATAAGTCTACTTTTTCCTACGGAAAGTAGGCTAAAAATACTAATGTTAACTGTGTGGTAAGGTGGTGCAACGGTACCACGTTGGCTTTTCATTCCAGACAAACCAGGCTCGAATCCCAGTTGCGCTACTCCTGATTTCGACTATGGCCGATTCTTCTCTCAGTTAATTCCTTGTCAATGTGTATGTCACCGTCTCTTGCTGTCGACAAATTGAATAACTACTTACCTTACCTAAACTTTCGTAGTCATATTCATTTTATCATCTTTGAATTATTCTGGTATTGGATGTTTATTATAAACCGAACAATTTTCATAGTCGAACATCGTTGCGAGATAATATTAGTAAGTTGCAGTAAACCAACCAACCAAAAAATTCAATATTAGCAGTTGTCAACAAATATATAAGACAACCATGCACACAATTCTGAAAAGAGATATTGTCGACGAATTCAGAAAGGCGACACTAAACGAACAGAGATTATAATGGATGTAAACTCAGACAACACGACGGAGATAACACCAGGCATTCTTCGGCAACAGATGCGACGTTTCTGGAACTAACATCTGTTTGCATTTGTGCACACTGTTTGACTTTTGCGAATATCTTCATAAATCACAACGCTGTTGTCTCAGTACGTGATGTTATGAAACTGAAATATCCTACCTGGAAATTCTATGCTATTTTTATAAATAAATGGCGTTTATCAAGATACTATATTTATTTTTATTTGGTACGCCGTATAATTCCACGACGAGGCAGTAGAAGGAGGAAAAGCAGCTGTTATAAAAACACTGATCAACGCGTGTGAGAGGAAAGAGAAAAGGAAAAAAAAAAAAAAAACAGAATAAGCCCTTCCCCTGCACGTTATGCTAACTAAGTACAGCCCCGAACGAAATACGTCGGCAATGATCACGTGCCGTTCAGGCGTCAATAAATGATGAGGTGTTTTTCCAGGGTTGCCGGCCTGCGGGCGTCGCGCAGGGAGGCCAACCCCGGCATAAAGCGCCGATTAATAATGCAGCGTCCGCTATTGCCGCACTGATCAGCAAATTGAAAGCCGAACGTGTTCGGTGTGGGCTGAATAAAAAACACATGGGAGAGGGGCGAAATGGAATAAGCGAAGGGGAGGAATATATATATTTCAAACCAAGGGACCGTTTGGTGTTTCATACGTCGGGTACCATATGTCGGCATTTGAATGGACTTTGACTAAATAGTGCTTTCCTAGCTCTGGGTTTTTCAAATTCAATAGTTCTATTCCCTAGCATTTAGTGCACATCACATTTGTTCATTCGAGAGGCAACGGAACTCATAATAATGCGTGCATTTCCGCGCTGAGCGTGAGTACTTGGTTAATATGTACGGGTTTTAAAAATCAATATCATGTACTAAAAAAACAAATAGTCCATGTTGCTGCGACAAAAAATTACACACTTAAATGCAATAAAATAGGAAGTTACCATGCAACTAATGAGCCCTAATTTTCTAAAAATGGGCGAAATTTAACACTAAAAGTGAAAGTCATCTACGCATACCCCGAATAATAATATAATAATACTGTATTATAATACGTTCTCGTGCTATATTTTAACATAGTGGGCCTACATCAATAAATGCTAGTTAAATCACAATTGGATAATAATGCTTACAAATATTAAATTAGATTTCTAGTTCTCATATAGTTCTTGAAATACACGTATTAAAAAATAATTGATTTATGTCGTAAAATCATCGAAATGTGTGTGTGTGTGTGTATATATATATATATATATATATATACGTATATGTATATGTTGTTGGTTTATGTTGTATATTTAGTTGTATATATAAACAGAACATAAACCAAAAACCATAAGTTCCCGTTGTCATTCTCAGTACTAAACATGTACCGAGTATAAGGGAGTTTTGGAAAATGGTCATCTATTTCATGCAGTCAAACAATTCGTAGGATAACTATTTTGAAAAACTAAATACGGCGTGAACAAAGAACATAAATATGAAGTCGCTGTATCGGGTACTGCGTGCGTACCAAGTTAGATGAAATATGTGATAAATGGCTAATTTATATACCTCATTTGACATTCAAATTATGATTATACTTATGTTATTATTAACAGAGAATGAATAAAAGAAATTGAAGTGGTGTCAATTTACTAAGAATTATGTGTATCAAGTTTGATGACATTCTGAAAATCGTTATTCTGATCGAGTGATAAAAGTGTTTTAACTATCACCATTTCATTGTATGAAAATGCCATAAACGTTTCTCATTAACATCAATTTAACTTAGCACTAAACGATTATTGAGTTAAATGAAATTCTGAAATAATGGTTCTTTATACTTCGCGTGTACCCTAATCATAATATGTTCATATGGCGGACATTTAGGATATTCGCACATTGTTAAAAACACAAACTTCAAGTCAACATAATAAGTACTATATGTATACGAAATTCGAAAAAAAAAAAAAAAATTATTGAATATGTCATATTATGTAAAAAAAAATTTAATAAAGTATGAATGTAGGATGAAGGACATACACAAAAGTCAAGATAACTTATGAATTACCTATTTGTACCACGTTTATGAGATTCGGAAAATAATTTACTAAAATTAGTCATGGCATGCAAAAATATAAAATTGGTCGCCATTATAAAAATATAAACAAAGGATGAACGAAATACACAAAAGTAAAGTCACCTTAATAATTCGTATGTTTACCAGAAATGATGTAGTTCGGAAAAACATTTCCTGAGATATGTCAAAGTATGCTAAACTAGAAAAAAATCGCTCCCGTTTGACAATATAGACAATGGATGAACGATATACACAAATTTTAAGTAAATTTGAATTTACTGGTTTATGGACATACAATATTGCTCACGTTTTGCTGACCAAACTTGTATTGAAAGACAAAGTGACAAAGTATAAAAACGCACAAAAAACACACAAACCAGAAGAAAAAACTGTCCCAATGAAATTCAGTTACTTCCATCTTTTCTTACATTGATAATCTAATTTTTCTTTGTGTCTGTCCTTTGTGTTTGTGTGCTGTAGAATTCTTGACTGAATTCTATCTTTAGAATTTTTAGTAATAAATAAATAAATATATGTGCATATATTAATAAAAACTGCCTGAATTCCAATGGGATTGCATATTTCTGTTTTCTGTGCTTTTTTGTGCGTTTTTTGTACTTTGTCACTTTGTATTTCAATAAAAGTTTGGTCAACAAAACATGAGCAATGGCGTATGTCCACTAACCAAAAAATTCTAATTGTAAACACCCATTGCAACAAACATTTAAAAATTTCATAAAGTCAATAACCTAAGTAACACCTGTGTCCAAAACGGCACCAGTTCTGCACATGTCACAGTGCATAGAGTGCTGGTTGGATCCTTTTACTGTGGAATGTTTTGCAGCTATTATTGACAACCACATAACAGAGGAGTCGTACTAAATTGTACGTTAGGTGTTGTCCGATGTAGCATTCCTTGGCAACATGATACAACTTGCGCTCCATGTACTGTAAATCATGAGACGGTGCGGTTTCGCTCCTCTCTATGTACTCATTTCTCCCCCAAAATATTGACCAGCGATTCTGCTACATCCTGTACATGCTTTAATAATGGTTTATCTCTTGAACCCTGCGTTAATTTATGAATTTACGTGAAGTAGGTAAGACATAATGACACAATCTAGCCGCTATCCTGTTTTCTAATAATAACAGATGAGCGTCGGGCATGGTGTACCGTGATGAAGACAATACACGGTAAAAAAATCTTCTGAATAGTATTGAAAGTTTTTAACCCATACCAAGTGTGGGACACTTAACATGTTTGAGCTTGTACGTACAGAAAATTATTAGTCTGCTAATATCAGTACACAAATAGCTGTTTCCTAAAAATTCACAGGATCGCTACCACTGATGAATGGGAAACAAATATACAGTACCTACTTTCCTAACACTGCTATATACCGATGTGCTTAATTTTCAAATAATTTTTTAACCCCAGACGCAAAAAAGGGGTCTGTCTGTGGCATCATAGCTCCTAAACGAATGAATAGATTTTGATTTAGTTTTTTCAGGGTGACTTGTCCGAGACACTTCTTACCTGTGATTCAAGAAAATCTATTCAGCCGTTAGAATACCATCAGCTCTTTTTTACATTTGAATCGGTCATTTGAGAAACCCCACATGTCACATTTTTGACAATGTAGGTTTATGCATATTTACTCTTAAAACTGAAAATTTAAACCGTTTAGGATATAAGTAAAACGTGCACCAAATCTTTTTAAACAAAGATACGTTATTTAGAAGGTTCATATAAGTATATATTTTCAGTAATAAATAATTGAACAGCTGTTTCCCGAAAGTGACATGAGGGGTTTCTCAAATGACTGATTCATTTTAGAATTTAATTTAGTGGGTGGTTTTTAAAACTTTTAATTTAAGCAATTACTTGTTAAAACTACAATTTCTCCTAGACCCATACATATTTACAACCTCTTAGGGAATGTCATACAAACGTGTGATTACAAATTTTTAATATCTGTAAAATACTCGTAAAATGTAAATAGTAAAACGGGGGGTGCGTGCAGTATGATGCATGAATAGTTCACCTACTCTAAGTCACCAACAATTTTAAAAACACTGGGAATGATCTGAACAGTTGCGCGAGTTTTCTGTTCATTGCTATTCAAAGTTCACAACCACAAATTTTCAGGACAATCTGTATCGTGTTAAGAATCCTTATGGGGCTAGGAGAAGTTATTACAGTGTAATGTTAAAGACGTTATCGTGGCAAAAATGCATAATTATATATTTGCTCAACATAATATTCGTTTTATAGGCCCTAATTATGACTACATTTTCCACTTGCAAAATTTTTTAGCTGTCACAGTTTCTCCATAGCAGCACGCCAAAGTCAGAATTCGCAAGTTACAGTTGGATAATAATAACAACAAAAACCGAGTGCCTTACCCGAATGAAATAATTTACACTGAAATTAGATATCATGGGCAATATGCTTAAATATTTGAAAACACACTTCAGTAATATTGTATTATTTTTAAAATTGCAATAAATTAAATACATTGCCATCATTTTCATATTTTTTCTAAATGTACAAAGGAATATCATTGTGCGTATTCAATTATTTTAGTATGTTGCCCAAAATATCTAATTTCAGTGCAAATTACTTCATTCGAGCAAGACACCTGGTTTTTGTTATTACCATGTTCCCGCTACCTAAAAATTTTGACTTTGTCAGGTCACTATGGGAAAACTATGAGAGTTTAAAAAATTTTTTTACAAGTTGAAAATGTAGTCACAAGTGACGTCTATAAAGCGATACCTTTGCAGGGCAAATATAAAATTATGAATTTTTGCCACGTGAACGCCCTTAACGCACAGAAGTAGGGTGTTTTCCAATCAGTACCAGTACAATGAGACACTGACAGTGTAAGGCACTGAATCTTATCTTATACAGCAATATACAACACTCTTATGCAAACATGTTCACTCCCATGCCCAAGGAGACTGAAGATATTAACTAACTCCGCTCTGCAAAAGAAGCCTGCTCCTCAGGAAATTATGAAAAGTGCTCCTCTTGAAATAAAGAAACGTTCTTTTCTAAAATTTAGGAATCCTGATACTCTTGTAAGAAAATAAATAATTCTTCTCTGGAAATAGGGAAAAGTTGTTAATAACATACAATCAATGTCTTTATGAGTAGTGAATAATCGTAGAAATAATTTTGCTCGTGGAATAACTTTTTAACTTAGAAAAATTATAAACTTGAAAATATTTAGTAAACTGTGTAAAATCTATAAAAATATAATCTGTATTTGTATAGTTTGTTATGTACATTATTACATTGTTGTGTGAGAATTATCTTATTTCAGTATGCAAATAGAATTTCACTGTAAAATTTTCAGCATTTCAATACGTAAAAGTTAGTGATTGCTGTTATTTATGCAATGATGAAGTTATTAAGTTAAATCGGCATGTCAAACATTATCCTGCAAGAAAATAATTAAAGAAGGTTTTGCTACATAACGGTACAAATTTCTGTATACATTGCTTGTCTTTTCTGTAACGGTTTTCTGGCGTCGCCGTGGGTCTGAGCTGATGGCACCATCAGGAAGGTTTGAAAAAAAGAATCCTGGATAGTTTGCTCTGGAGAAACGCGTTCCGTGTTCCATCCTCCGAAGTGTCTACCTAGCCAGGGTGGGTTCTGTTCGTCTAGCTACACTCTGGCGTCGACTCCTCAACTGCACACCAACAACCCAGTGTGTGACTTGACACCAAGAGGAGTAGAAATTCACTTAGGCCTACATCTGTTTCGCGGAAACATGATATCTCACCTCTACGAATACTTAGACTGCCGTGGACGCAACTGTTAGTTTATTATTTTCGCAGGACTTCAATCCCGAAGTTATGAATGCTCAGTTTTTAAAATTCTGTCATATAGACTGCGCCCAGCTATTTTATCTACACAAATAATGAAGTTAAAGATAAAAGTATTAAGATAACGTTCCCTCATGTTTAAAAATTCTGAATGCACACTTATTAAAACTAAGCCGATGCCGTAAGTAAAATGTTGATGGTGTCTGGATATCATCACTTTTGGTACACCTTCTGATGTTAAACATATGTTACACGCAGAAATATATCAATGAAGACTCGATTACAGCTGGTCTATGCGCATAGAACAGTAAGAATGTAATAAAAAAAAATATTTTGTGTAAATTATAGCCAGTATTTGTTAATATGACCTTAAACAATCATATATTTCTATGTTTAAGGTCTGACCCCACACCCCACATATTTTTTTTCGTGTACATGGTAACTGTATGAAGCCAAAAAGTTATAAATAAGGTCTATTTCGATAAACAATAACATTTTGAAATTTGTATTTTAATTTTATAGGCCCTATGGACCATAAAAAATATTTGTACAGCAGAAGAAAGAAAAAAATTACCCTTGTTTAAGTATGTTTTACATACCTGGTTAATTAGGAGTAATCATGTCTACACAGGACTTATTTATTGGAACTACAAAAATAATATGCATGTAGGTCCTATCGCCAGTAATGTTAGAGCTATGAGAAATTTCGGAAATATGACGAACTAGCTGGCCGGCTGCGACTTTGCCCACGTGAAACTATGTAATGTAAACTGTTACTTTGGATAAAATATGTGATGAATGCATTTAACAGCTAGCGTACTCAATAAGAGTGAACTATAAATTGTCTTAGCTCAGTGTAAAGAGCGCGCGCAATATGCTCGTATGATGTCATAGTAATTCCCATCGCAAAGTCTTGCTCGGGATACGAACCCGTAAACCCCCCCTCCCACACCACACATTTATACAATACCTGAGTGAATGCTTGAAGGCAGGCCGTGATAATTCTTTCGTATGTACAGGCTACAATCCAAAGAGGTATTATTTATGAGCAGGTTGGCAAAAAGAAACAACTGTTGAATTATTTCTCCGTGATCATTCTCTTTCTTCGGGAGACTGTAACATCTTACTGTTTTTCACATCCTTAATATTCGAATTTCGTAAAATCCTGAATTACGTTTGTAAATATTTACGTAAGCTTCATTCTTATCGAAAAATCATCTCGATATCTCAACGGGTATAAGCGGTACAGATGTTTACTTGAAAACACATTAAATTTTTTTAAACAGTTTTTAAGGACGAATTTCGAAAAATCCGGAAATTACTTTTTTATATTTACGTAAGTTTATTTTAAAGCAAAAAACATTTCATTATTTCCACTGGTTTGGGAGATAAGTGGGATTAATTAAAAACACGTTACATATTTTTAAGAACTTTCAAAGGACGAATTTCGTATAGTTCTAAAAATACTTTTTAGACATTTTACGGCATTTAACCCCCTTAATTTTTGAATTTCTCAAAATCGAAAAATTTGCCAATATAAATTTCTTCGGGCAATATTATGAAGTTAAAAAGTTATGATAGCTTTCCCGGTATGAGATATAAGGCATTTTTTGAAAACACATTTAACACCTTTTCAGCCCCTTAATTATAGAATTTCGAAAATTCCTTCTTGTTGGGTGCCTACGGGCCAAGGGAAACTTCCCTCGAAATTTCATGGCTATAGGTCCAGCGATTTGGGCTGTGCGTTGATGAGTGAGTGAGTTAGTCAGTGTGTCAGGACACTTCATTTTATATATTAAGATAATAAGCAGAAGTAAGTCATATTGCTTGCACTGGAGCATTAACAGTCGTAGAATAACTACGACAATCAAGTGTCTCCGGAACTGTGCAGAATGTTTATGAAATCCAGTGTGTAATATGGCCCGTTGGTAAAATAGACGTATCTGTAGCTATTTAACTGCCAGATTTCATTTGATCAGGGACTTTTTTTTTTTTTTTTTCGAATCTCTGTATATGACGGTAACTTCTCGTGATTTAAGCAGTACGATCGCATTATATATATATATATATATATATATATATATATATATATACATATATAAAGAGAAATAAAGAGAGTGAAAATAGTTACGTACGTATTGTGTAAGAATCATTTTACATTTTTCTTAAAAATAATTATTTTACACACTTTGTTGTATCCAATTATAAACTATGTGTACATATGTCATGTATGTATGCATAAAGTAATTTTAGCACAGTAGTTGATTACAAAAAATCTTCTTGTTTGCGAGTAACTGCGTCCGTAAATATTTGATATTGATATTCAATTTCGAGTGTTTACCCAAAATATACTCACTAACCCAAACGCCATGTATGAAAGTTGTACCGACAAATATAACTGTTTTTATTTATATGCAAGCAACATGGATTGAAGAAGCCTCAAGCGTTGTGGAGCAAGATGCCTCATCTTGATTGAATAGTTGTCGTTCTCGGGCAGCGACAAAAATTGACAGACTAATGAGAAGAGTCGACAATGGCGCCTAATGGGTTTGGTGAATGAAATAAAGGTATCCCGAGTTAAAAAAAATATCTTGTAGGCTTAACATCCTACTTCAGATAAGCCGAGAGCCAACCCCGTATCCTTGTGTGACGGTAAGCCAGCGAGCAGATGGCTTAATGAAAACAATTTCCACGTAATGAAAATTAAAAAATTTGTAAGTTTGTTGTGTTTAGAAATGGTGTTTTATGTATTTCGACATACACGAAAACAATGCTAATACTCTATATTTTGGTTTTCAATTTATTTTATAACACCGTTCACTTTTAAAAACCTAAGTTTACATTAAGAACAGTAAATAAATCCTTGCTGACCGAAGTATTGCTACAAACTTTACTACTATTGCTAATTCGGTAATAGGCTACTAATGTTGACACACAGTTTGCAAAACAGTTTTGCGTCACAGAGGCTGTAACCATGGTCTCGTTTTCAGTCATTGAATGCTTCTTTTAATATTGCTTATATTATTGTGATTAACTTCCATAAAATGTAATTTGTTTTGAAAAAATAAAAGGGAAAACATACCATACTAGCAAACAGGTTACTGTTAGCGTTATTTGTTAGAACCAAGCACTTGAAAACTTGGCCAACACCACCCGGAAAAACTAGAGAACAAATTTCTACACCGTATAAATGTGAAGAACTTACAATGCACAATTACTTATGTTATGTTTATTAAGAAACTCCTAAAAGACATGGCAAATACAATTCTATGCAGCATACTTTGAAGTACATACCTTAATTAAGCGTATTTAGTATTGTGTCAAAATACATTTAATTTCTTAGCTAAGATAATAATACATGTTTACTCCATCTGTACATGGTAAAAATAAGTTTGGTTAATTTCGTATACCTGAAATGGAAGTAATTAACGCATACGTGTTACGGGAATTTCACCGTACAATATAATATCATTCTCACACAAATTTGGATTGTCCTTATACGTACTACTTTTTCGTGAACTTTAATGGAACACCTACGATAAAAACATGAGAAATTTCTACGCCTTATGAACATTCTCAGTACCCATCTACGCACGTGTCGTAGAGGCAGGCCCAAACAATTTCTTACAGTGTAAGATCACATTTTCTCTACCCTCAGAATAATGAACATCAGTAAATTAATTAACCTACGAGTGCGCGTGGTATGATGTTTCTATTGAAAAATCAGGTAGTTTCCGTGTACTAATACATTGAAAGTGCAAAAAATTGTGCCAACCTTCATTATCCTTCGCATTTACAGACATGGAAAGGAATAATTCGCGAGTTAAACGACCTTCATGCAGAATCCTCTTTATTGTGTATACTCAAGCTCCAACCATTTGTCTATTACCTGCTTCTAACTGGAACATCAGGTAGTGTTCAAATAGACGGGGCTTGAGTATGTATAGTACAGTAGATTCTAACATGTACAACATTGAATTCATGAAATGTTCCTTCCCTTATGCTTATAGGTAGAGGCACGAGTATTTCGCGTATTAATCTGGCAACAGCCTATACTTCTCAGACATATACACACACTGGCCAAAGTCAAATATACATTGGCTTGTAACTGTAGCACGTGTTACCACCACGACTTGTTTCCTTATTTATCACTGGCTTGCAGTCGTCAAAGATGTGTTGAAACAGGTCTTGTCTAATCACAGAAACCGTAGTGAAGTATACTGTATACATTATTGGTATGCAACCTGACCTAAATAAATATGCGAAATATTCGTGCCTCTAGCTATAAGATATAATAACTAGAGATGTGAAAAATTCGCGGGTTAACTGACCTGCGAGCTACCCTCAAGCAGACATTATCTGCTCACTGGCTGCTCGATGACGCAGTGATATGGACCTGCATAGAGTTGCTTCTGTACTATTGGCTAAGCGACTTCCAGGAAGTGACAAATAAGTCACGGGCCAATTGCGAAAGTGGCACGAACTTACAGTTGCTGTAGTTGTAGCTTGGGACCAAAAGAAAACGAGAGTTTTTCAGATCTCTTATAACATTAGAATTAAAATCTGAATGACAATTTTTTTGCAAATTATCCTGTTCATCTCACAAATTTAAAATAAACAATGTGCCTGAATGATTTTAATACAATAGGCCACATGTTTAAAAATAATAGTGTGAAGTCGTTCACTTGTGAAAACAATTTTACGTTCAATGACCTATGTCAGCACAGGAGTTACTACGGTGATGCCGATTTCAATACAGGTTAGAAGTTCAATGTTTTCAACTTGAAAGGGACAATTTCTGCCAATAGTTGCGCTGATATCTGTAAGGTGGCTATTTCGTGCTGACACTTGTGACAATAGCTTCGTCCTTCGGCAATGTTCGGTTTTGCGCCCGAATTTATCTACATAAGCTAAAGCATTACATAGCCGCTTTATCAACACAATCACTATTAGCAGTCGGAATCGCCCATTTGCCAATCTCGTTCATTATAAATTATTATTATCTTCCTAACCGTTGGTAGATTTATGTAATATTATGAATGTAAAACTTTATTTTTCAGTCACAGTTTTAATACGGTAAAAGAAAAACTAAATTACAAAATAAATTATTTAATATACACTGTATTACATCGCGGAAAATTTTTTTTATGGCTGCTACAAAATATTTTGCGGGCATTTACCCTGCTAAATTTATTGTGTGGTCACCACAAAAGCATTTTGTGGATACCACTAAAATAATTTTGTGATCACACCACAATAAATTTACAGGGAAGACTTCTAACAAAATTTTTCTTTCAGTGAACGCAAACATGCATAGAGTTTTCAGTCATTATGCTAGTAATATATTCATAATTCCTATTAACAGCCAAACTGAAGTATCACTGTACTTTTTTTTTCTAGAGTCAGTAAAACTGTTAATAATTCCATGCGATATATTACCTTATAAGTGATCTTGTCAAACGAGGTGTTATTGCGTTGAAGCCTCGGTTTAATTCGCCATAACTGATTTTTATATTGTCATTTTTTATGAAATCTATGGAAGAAAAATGTGGAATTTACGAACATACTGCCAATTCTATTTACCTTGCGCAACAGTAAATACATGGTAGTAAAATTTTTTCGTGTATTTGTACAACAATCAGTGCAACTATCTTTTAAATATTGTTAAGACCATGCTTCCTTATCTGCAGAATGTTTTGCAGTGATTATTTTTTTAAGCCTACGCGAGAGTAGATATCACAAATCTGTTTAGTAGTATTGTTCAAAATGGTTTCTGCTATATCAGCTAATTTTTAAGGACATGACATCACACGGTTACGACTAAAAGTTATCAATCAAGAAAAATTTCGTTAATCGCATGATTAGCTAAAATCATAATAATTAATTTCTAGAAAAAAAATAGCCAAGATCGAGAAACCATTCTTAACCAAACTGCCAAACAAATTTAAGATATCTGCTCCCATTTAAGTTCAAAAAATAATAACCGCAGAAACAATATAAACAAGGCAGCATGAACTTAAGAGGTTGGTTCACAGAAAATTTTAATTGCTTTAATAATTTTTATATTTGTACGCGATATGGCTTGTTTTGTACTATAAAGAAAGTTGTTTAGTTTTCATAGTTTTTGTATTATAGCATATTAAAGTCAAAATTTGCATAAAACGGTTTTATGTAAGAAAGGAAAACCAATAAACTTACCGAAATGAAAATACTTCACGCTGAAGAACAGTGACACGAGCTATGGAAATTCTTTATTTACAAACCTCATTAATTTTCTTGTAGTTTAAAATAATATGAATTTAAAATAAAAAATTAGTAATTTTTTAATGTATTAAAAATAACGAATAAATATGGTTTTTATACATGTGAAGTCATAGTCTATGGCATTGCTCTTCAGTGTAAATTTTTTGATTCCGATAAGTTGACTGGTTGTCCTTTATTGGATAAAATCGTTTTATGGAAATTTGGACACAAACATGCTATTATACAAAAACTATGGAAGCAAAGCAAAGTAAAGTAAAAAAAGTTGTAACGTATGTCTATAAAACCTACCACCCAACGCATAAATAAAAAAATTCAAACAATTACATTTTTCGGTGAACTCCTCCCTTAATTTGTTTGAAGGATTGCAGCCAATACGTAGGTTAAAAGTTCAACTGTCATTCCTGCACTGTGGCGTAATGCAAACGGAACTTGCATATATTGGCAAATTTTGCATTTCCCTTCTAAAGATTTCATACAAGAGAAGAATAAAATCTTAGCCTTAAGAACTGGAAGCTTACCGCAATCGTATATTTTACGTAAACTTCATGCAGCCCAGTTACGGCATTTTGTGTACAGTTTGCCAGCACTCGCAAGGGGCGAAATTATACGGTCGTGGCGAAGAGGGGCGGGGTGAGGGAACAGCGATTACTTGAAGTCGCTAATTGAGAAGACGTCCTTCCTCCTCGACCGTAAATGGTTGGCTTGCCTCTCTGCTCCAGTTGCTTTGATCGTTCGCCGAGCCATATTGCCTCGCCGAGCCAGCAAGTTCTGCCCTCCTTGCAAGGAAATATACTCATCCAAACAGAAATCGGAAATTAAATTGAGATGCTGCCTACCTTCCACCTTGCAGCCTCTTCCCCCGACCCTACTTCTGGAGCACTCCCTTCTCCGGAACTTAATGAAGGTACAGAGTAGGCACCAATTTGTCTCCTGTTAGACGACAGAATATAACTCTGCCCTACTACAGCTGTACCGAGAACCACACATTTTTCATTCGGTTGTCTGTCAGATGCCACACGGAAATAAAAAATTCCGCGAGTGCTTGTATCAAACTGCAAGTTTAATACAGTCGAAAATAATTGCATGTTCGCTTAAGACCCGTACAAGTGAGGAAAAATAATGATTTTATATTTGTATGAAATAGTGTTAATTTTGACAGACGTTACTTGGGTGTACATTAACAGTTTACAAAAAAAAAATTAGCTTAGCCAGTTTTCCCATAATGGTACTTCAAAGTCAAAATTTGTATGTGTTCTATTCTAATAAGCCGCGAAAACAAATAAGCGTGCATAAACGAAAACAATTCACTCTGAAACTACATGTCACGGGCCACTACGGCACCCGTTTTGAAAACAATTACAACATATTGTGGTATATTTTAAAGAAATCGATAAAATAGGGCAAAATTCCAAATTTCAGACATTTCTCTAAAATGCAAAGGTATTTTGTAATGGATTTTAAAACATGTGAAGCAGTGGCATGTGACATGTAGTTTTAGTGTGAGTTTTCTTATTTCATTATTTTCACAGTTTTTTTCCGGTTTATACGAATGATAATCGTACAAATTTTGACTTAGAATTACCATTATGGGTAAACTGGCTGAGCTTTTTTTTTTTTTTTTTTTTTTTTTTTTTTGCAATAGGACGGTACACTCTCAAGTAACATCAACAAAACTAAGGCTATTTTATTCGGTTATAATATTACGGTTATTCCCCACTTGAACATTCTTAAGATGGCCGCCTGCCCATGCCGCCGGATGGTGCGCAGAGCTCCTGCCCTTACTAGATTATTCAAAAACTGCTCAGTGAGCTTAAAGTTATGCCAGCTTAGAAATAGCACCCAAAGATAACTATACACGTGTATACCCATTTCAGGTCTTCCACGTATCTTTAAAGTTCATTTTTACGCTGTCGGTAACTTGTTGGACTCTCATTCGGGAGAACACGGGTTCAATCCCCGGCTCCTGCCAACCTGATTTCGACTTGTCATGCACTGTAAAAAATCTCACCAAAAAGTTTAGGAAGTAATTTACCTAAACGCAGTATGGAACAGTTACCATATTTCCGCCTTGTAAATATGAAGACTTTTACAGTTGTTACAATACAAGTCTGGTAACTTCAGTGTACATTTGACTGTTTTCTGAAAAATGTTTATGAGTGCTACCATGGATGTCTGGGAAACTATTCTACCATACCTACTTTCTTAGTGCTCCTATACGCACGTGAGGCAAATTTACAAAGTATTTTTTAGATTGTGGTTTTCCAAAATCACTCCATGCAAATGCTGGGATAGTTCCTTAATTAAGGCCATGGCTGACTCCTCTCCCAACTCCTGTCATTGCACTAAGTTGTGTGTCACAGTCTCTGATGACCTCACTGTCGACAAGACGTAAAGCCCACTTACCTTACCTTTACGCTGCCGAAAATGGGAATATTTGTTGTCGTTTTTTGGGCACGAAAATCTTGGTGCAGAAAATTTTAAAAGCCTGAGGCTGTACTATACACATGTTTATGTAATTTTCTGTAATTCACCTCTGAATGTCTCATAGAGGCGAGTTGTTGATGAGAAGACAGCTAGGGTGAGGCGTGATGTGCGTGCTGTGTCGTCCTTATAGCTTCCGCAATTATAAGCTTTGGACGTGCAAAATACGTCAACCCCAGGCAGCCACCTTAAGAATGTGTGGTAAGTAAATAGACGCTAAACACACCAAAATTCTAATCTACACTTTTTTTTGAAGTCAGTATGGAAAACCTACAGAACAAAAACAGTGGATAGTGATAGTAACCAACTTCATGAGCAAATGTTTACTCAGGATGGTAGGCCTGCGTTCTTTAACTGTAATTTGTTGCGTCGCAATTGAATGTACTAGATTTCGGTGACAGCGACTTTCTTCAGAAATAAGTTACTTGAGAAACATTTTTACTCGTTGAGTTGCTGTTTTCTGATTTTTGCAAATTGGCTTCGACAAACCAATTATAAGCTGACGCTTTCAACTCTGAATTATGTACCATGCCTTCTTAAATTTAAACATAAATTATCCTAGTAAGTAAGGGTTTGTTAGAATTAAAATTTAACATATTTAAACTAATGAAAATATTCATTTCTCAATAACAAAGAAATTTTCTTTTCTGGGTGGTTCTATATATTTACCTGTCCTCTAGCTGAATTATATTATTTTGTTTTCAACAGCATAATGGTACTTTATCTTGCGTTCCGGTATAAAATTAATTTGGAAATTATGTTGTATCTGCTTCTATCTAATACATTTACATTACAAGAATAAACAACTAATTTACAATACGTGTACATACACGCACTGAAAAATATCTGTGTTTTGAACGCGTCTGAGCAAACTTTCACGAGTGCTTATTTATTTTTTCACAAATGTATATTGCCAATTCAAAGATTTTTTTAGTGTGACGTATGATCTTGCGTGAATTAAGAGTTAGGCAACACTTAGCTTGATTGAAGCAGATGAAAAGGAGTATATCAGAAGTCACTACATTCATTTACGAAAAGTCACTTAGAAAGTGAGAGCAGAGCAACATTTCAACCAGGTTTGAATAATAAGTTATCTCACGTCCGAAAAGTTGTCCGAGCCGACTCGATAGGGTACACGCTCAACAAGAGGATTAACCCTGCAAATGGGCAGAACAAGATATTCTATACACAATACATATTCAAAACTTTTCCTTTGGCCAAATCTACAGTAGCGTGAAAAAATATATGCACGGAGATTGATGTAAGGTAAGTTCCATCGACAGTAAGGTCACTTAAGGCGGCGACACACAACTTGAGACAATGCTGAGAACTAGGAGAGTAATCAGCGATGTCATTTTTATGGGACCATTCCAGCATTCGCCCGGAGCGATTTCGGGAAACCATGCAAAAATAATAAATCCGAATAGTGCCTGAGCCGAGAATCAAACCAGGTTCGTCTTGAATGAGACTTTAACATGTTTCCGTTGCTCTATTCGAAATGCGGAAGAAAGAAAACGAAGTTATTTTCTGTTTGGTTAACTGATAGAGAGATTGATAGTTTATATCAATCTTGTATTAAAAATACAAATTAGTTATTTTTGTTCACTAACGTTATAGTGCTTTTTGTACTCGGATGTGTTCTTTGGGATATACAATAACGTATAAAATAACTTCTCCTGTCGTGGTATTTAGCAAAATATTTCTCCCATATTTAGACTTATTTTGAATTATTGCGATATTCGAACCCTGAATTGCGGGCCAGGGTGTTCGATAACAACCTGGCTTAACCTACGGTGATCTAGCGAACTTGGCGTGATCACAGTAAAAGCTAGCAGTTTACTTTTCGTAAGATACTTAGATCTGTCGAGTTGCCCTGATTAGCTATTCCTTTCAAAGCGATTCTGTTACGATATTCGGCGCGGGAATTTTCGTTATGTAGAAGTCATGCTAAACGATGATGTTGTTCCACGGGTTTTCTTGGGGATTTCCTATCATCACAGTTCCTTCATTCCGATATTTCTTCGTACTGACTTCATATCTCCTCTCTACCAAAGTTGAAAACCAAAGTCTAGTCGTTTCACTCCGATGTGTTGTTTCAATAATTGTTTGTTTTTAAAAGAAAAATCCCATTTCTTTTTATCTTCAGAAAATAAGGTTGGTATTATTAATCCAGCATTGCAGGAAGCCTACAGATGAAAGGCATGATTTAATATTTCCTTAATTGTGTTATGAATTATAGTGCTCAATATGCTTTCGTTTTCATAAGTTTCTTATGTTATTTTGCTAGGAATTAATTTTAAAATACCACCATATATCGTTATCTCTCAAAATGTATCTGATTACTTACATGTTATTGTGTATCGGGCAAGTTTAGTACTTGATTTAGTTAGGAGTGATTCATTGCACTTCTTTCTGGTATGTAGTGTGAACTGTGGAGCCGAAATAGTGCATTTTCTGACCCGTGTTTCTTCAACACATTTTACTAACTTTATATGTATTTCTCCAGCCCCCCCCCCCTCCCCAAGCTACTGACATGCAGTTTTGCAACACTCTGCATTTGCTCTTAAATGTGAAGTTTGTTACATGGTGGGGGAAATTTTTTAAAATTTTAGTATTATCAAAAAAGCATAGTAATTATTTTACATAATTTTTACTAAAACCTTGTCCAGTTGAATTACAAACGCAATCCGAGTAGGTCAGATGTTTCGATATTATCGAAAATAGAGTATGCCATCTACTAATGGCAGTTAATGTAACATACATTCATTTTACCAACTTTTACTGTAATTTTCTTTGAAGAATTATTTAAATTTAAATAAGTACGTTTGTTCGTCATCCGTAACATAAACGAAACCGGAAGTTTTTCTAAACAGTGTTAATAATTTATGAATGTTTATTAATCCTGCCGATCTAGTGGCACATTTAACAAACACAACATTTTGTAATGTAGTTGTCTGGCTTGGAACTGGAATATAACACTTTCTGAAGACTAGGTTACTGTTCGTGAAAAATTTTTCCCCAGCGGAATTTTAATTTCCCACCGGTGTCCCAGTTTCGGAAGGCTTTTAATTCCACGACGTAACCACGCGCAAACATGACAAAAAAAATTCAGGCGGGAAGGTTGGCCCCAACTTCTTTGTCCGGCTTGCGGTCCAGAGGATTTAGCGTGCGCTGGACTAACCCACCCTCCTTTCGCCGTACCCCGGGCATAATACGTTAAAATAATCCTACCCGCGGGCAGTGTGACGTCACTGAGGGGAGATACGATGGAGTCCTGCCGGGAAAGGCAGACAATGCGAGCTCCGGCGCGGTAATGGCTTGGAGGTGGGTCGGTATCTCTATCTAGCTAGGGGTGCGCGCATGCCTGCCAACATAACGCCGAGCCACGAACACAGGCAGGGGGATGATCCGAGCAGCTATCGTTGTGTAGCACGCTCTCGCTAATATCGCTATTGTCGCTCGAAGTTTGGAGGGAAGATTGCAGCCACTCCTGCTGCAGTTGTTATCGCTACAAATTTACCCCTCCCCCCAACACTACCGATAATCCCACTGCGGGGTCACCAACGTAAAATGCCATCCTTTCATACGCACCATGCTACTTAGCCTTTCATTCAGGTTGTACTCGGGAACGCTGCAAGTGTCGGCGAGCAGACATTATTTTCTCGACCACACAACATGTGAGAAAACGACGTACTTCCTCATAATACAGGCTTAACATTATCCACGGTCTAAGAGGAAGAGGTCTTGACACTGCCTATGCTCTCCCGCAAGAGAAACTGACCTCTTTTTTGTCGCCGTGCGCTAGTAGTCATTCAGTGGACGATGTGTCTTGTTTACATCTGGCGGTGTTAAAATTTTTACAATTATTTATATAAAATGAGGTTATATGGTAAACTGGTATCGTATATATGTTTCGTAGCCATAAATGCATTTACATGTGTGTGGAACTATGTCGTCTGCAAAAAAATATTACAAAAACCACTTTGTGAAGTGTACAATGTATGTATTTTTTTAAATTTATTTTGACAGTTTTAAGGATGAAAATGTGTTCCAACATAAATTCCATATATATTACCTGGATTTCCAATTTAGTTCTTCTATAATACATTCAGTTCCGATAACGTCTACACATTTTAAGCTGTGAAATCTTGCTAAGCCAAATACAAAACAAGACAAATCTTCCACATAAAACCTATCAGCGCTGCGACAAAAAGTAGCCACATTTCATTCCTCTGTGTCAAGACCTTACCTTCGTAGACCGTGCCACTAATCTCTGTGTTGTTACAGTGTACGAACTCTTACATAGAATCAGTCTTTTAATATTTAAGGTATGCAAACACTCCAGTGAGTTTCCTCTATGTGAAATGTACTCAAAATATGCCAGTACTAACATCAACTAATTGCTTTAAGGGGAGTGTTAGAACATGTTATTGTATTTTCATTTTTTTGAGCCATTAATTATTCAAATTGTTATATCAAAATTTTCTCTTCGACTGCGTGATAAAAATAATAATGGAATTTTTCATTTATTTGTCATTCAGAATAATTGCGAGAGAATTCTTGAAAGTTAACCTTTGATTAGTCTTACAATGATTCTACATGACAAATTAATGAAAAAATCCATTATTATTCATTTCAAGCAGTTTACCAAAAATATGTCCTATACTTTGTTGAAGCGAAAATTTTAATAACACAGTTTGAATAAATGCTATGGCTCAAAAATTGCAAATACAGTAACATTGTCTAACACTCGGCCTTAAGGATAATAAAGGGATCTTGTGTGTTTTTCTCTACTGGCCCGATACTGAGTTGTTTTTTTTAACGAACCTGTTGTCCGTCTTTTTTTTACCACCTCTTTATACCTTCTCATTCACTATGACCCAAACAGCACTGTTCCCTACAGATTAATCCAGCGTCGTGTAAATTATTTATTTACTAATTCAGGCTTAAACCTCAGCAATCTAATTTCCGACACGAGCGTAACTTTATGATAATCATTTTACTGTAGCGCGAAGGGAGATTAAGGCAAGTTAATTAATAATTTACGTTAACACTCGTTTGCTCATTGACTTTGTGGTGTAACGACTGGCGGTTATAAACACAGTGGCAGACGCTGGTGTTGTCAATCTTGTTTGGGAATATTAAGCTAATGATTAGTCGAAAGCTGCCAGTAACGGGGAACGTTAGCCCTCGTGGGTTCCTGTGACACTATGTGTCACTAAATTGAGGCGAATCAAAGAGAGGATATTTTACACATTCTGTTAAATTTGACTGGCAGTAGAAAACTGATCGGAGACAGTTATAGTTGAAACAAATATTTGGTAGCATCATTAGAGGCCCGGATATTTCGCGGGTTCAACGCCCAGCAGGCTAGACTCCACAGTCCTGTGTGCACTGTCCTCAGCTATATTTGTTCATTGGCTGCTGCTCCAGTGAGTGAGCATTTGAACATTTGACGATGTAGCGCAGGAGTCCGTGAGCGTTTTTACGCATGTCCGCCATTGGTTCGGAGTCCGCAAGGTCA
>PNEQ01100634.1:0-14598 GCA_003012365.1 Medauroidea extradentata | reverse complement strand
AGACGCAGTTGGGACAGGTATCTATGACGTAGGTTAGGCGGGTTTCCCACTATGAGCCACCCGGGCTTTGAGTCATCGGCCAGCCCTCAAGGTGTTACGAAACAGCCGCCGACCACTGGCCTCCAGGATCATGGCACGCAACAATATATATATATATATATATATATATATATATATATATATATATATATATATATATTTATATATATATATATTGTTTTGACATTATTCTCTGTCTATTTATGCGCGAGCTCCATTGATTTTGCGGAAACATTTTTGCACCACTTTATTTTAATGCCGTAGTATGTTCACACCTGTATCTCTGCTTTGTTGTCAACTCTTAGTGTTTGGAGTTCTACCAGCAAACCTTATGTCTGTAGTGGCGCAGGAGAACATGTTATGACTGTCTCAGTCAGGTAAGTGCAGCATATGCACTAAGGCATCTTGCCAATATACACTAATCAAAGTTGCAGATGTGCACGTAAGACATTTGAAACCAACCTGTGCACAAATCTTTTTCGCGAAAATCAGGGGTTCTTATTCATACCCTAATATTTTGTCGCCATAAACCCCACATATTTTTAATTTTTGCATGCAAAGTATCACTAATTTATTTTATATAACTTAGTACAATTGTACCATGTACGAGTGCATATAGTCTTGAATTTTATTCATAGCATTGTGTCAAAAACAGTAAGTTCTTTGCACCAATGTGAAAGAAGAAAGTAACCTAATATGGCCTAAATTCAACAATATAGTAATCTGAGGAGGGAAGGGTTTTGGTGGTGACACGTGATGTGGTAGTATGACTATTTTGCACAATTTATATTTTCTTTGACTCTGTGAATTAAATGTAAGTTATAATTTAGGCAGGTACCTAACTTGTAACCCTGGCGTGAGAAAATATAGATATGTACGTGTTTAGTTATAATAAATGGGATTCATTGTTTTCTTTCGCGATATTGCTTTTCAAACATAAAACCTATTTCTGCATTAATATGAGGATAATATTGCTACAAGAATAGAAATACTAAGAAAAATTATGAGTTTGTGCTTGAGTGTTTTTTTGTACGAAAGTACTGATTTGCTTGTAGTTTCTAGGGTATTGTAAAACAACCTAAGAGATTCTAACGGATGTTCATGATAAACTGAGCATTGCTTACAATTTTCTGTGAACCATTATGCCGCCATCTTTTCTATTTTAAATACGAAAACTTCAGTGTAACTAAAAACTAGAGTAAACATTTCACAGCTCTCAAAACTGTACTTATAATAAAAATAAATACTTTTTTTGTTATTATAAGTGTAGGGAAGTGCTGACTGTAAAGTGTATCACTTATACAGCAACCTGGGCTGCTCGAAGATATAAGAAAGTCAGTTGCATAAATGTATGTTTGACAGGTATTAAATACCGATATATTTAATCAGACATGTAAAACCCTGTGCCTGCTCTCGGTAGGACTTGAGGTAGGCGGTCTAGATGGTGCTCGAAGACACTTAAATCCAACTCTCTTACCAAAGTGAATTAATTCCCAGTGAGTAATGATGTTCTAGGCAACAAATTCAGTTATGTTAAACCACAAAATATAATATTTTTGTATTTTTTTCTAAATTGCGTTTGTAAAATTTTATTTTGAATTTCAGCATTTTTATTTAAATCCAAAAATAATATTCTCTGTTTTTATATACGTGAAATTGCAGCCTGCGACGTCTTTATCCACGGTGAATTTTTTTCAGTTTGGTATGTCAGTTGATTTTAGTGTAGTCCTTAAAACGGAAACATGCAAATTTTGATTTTAACAAGCCATTACACGAAAACTATGAAAGATAAGAAAAAATTCATAAAAGCGAAATTCAGACACAATTTGTGTATAAAATAAAAAAATATCCGGTACAAACAAAAAATAAAAACATGAGGATGAAAATTGATGTAAAGCGGGCCCTTAATGGCACTGCCTACAACGCATTTGAATGAGTTGCAGTTTTTTCGGAAATACATTTTTTACGAAACTATTTCATATGCGCCCCTTCTGTTAAAAAATACTCTGTTCAAACCGAGACGGAAAGGTAGTTTCGAAGCTTCACGTCAATTAGAAAAATCAGTTCAGAGAAAAAAAAAGCCTTTCGAACCGGTTACATCTGACAAGCTATTCATGGGATTCGTGTGTAACTGCGATATAAACAAGCAATGGACTTTGTTTAAAACTTGTCAACAAAAAATGGGGTCTCCACTGAAAGTGTCAACCTGGCGAATGATCTGAGATACCACCGCACGCTATTTTAATGTCTTGCTGTATAGAGGCGATACTTTTTTTTTTTTTTGCCGTTCCTAGCCTGAGGGGCTTTACCGCACCAGATGAGCCGGTCAACATCGCCCTTGGCGCCGTGCCTCAACAAACATAAGGCCAGCAGGCACTGTTATTTACACTGTAGGAAACTGTTTTCCATATATCAGTGGTTGCGTTCCTATATATATTTTAAGAAACATCCAAAATGTATTCGTGTGCTACTAGACTTGTATGTTAACAGTGCTAAACATTTGCTCTCTCTACAAGCTGAAGTATTGTGAGTTTCCCGTTATTCTGGCTTAATAATTTCCATAATATTTCAGGAACGTTTAACATTTTAAATTACACAGCTTTAGAGTAAAATTCACACCCACAAATGTTGGCATATCTGAGACAACATAACGAAAGAACAAGCATTTGTCACACTACGCTGTATGCACGCTGCTCTAAAACGAATACGAAATAAGAAGAGTTTTTCATGCATATACTCCAGACTGTTAGCCTGTACGCCAGTCACTCAGCCGATTAGTGGTAAGCTATTCAAGAGTTCTTAAAAACATACTTGAATGATTTTCTTATTTTCAGCAGCAAACCGAGAATTTTATTTTACACGGAAAACCTTTTAGTGCAGTTGTATGCTCGTCAAATCTTTAAAGTGGGTAATTTTTATTTTCTACTTTTATTTTTCGTTTAAAGATGCACACGTGCACAAATTCTTCACGAGAGAAGTAACTACAAAAAGCTTTCAAGTTTGTTTGCTCCCGAGTTCATGAGAGACTCTCAGTAGCCCTTATCCGTGAACAAACTCACTTAATAATTGGCTACAGGATATACAATTTTTAAGATTTGAAAGTTAAATGCCTGATTTGTACGACTGTAATGTTGGCCAGACTAGCAAGTTATTTCATTGTTTTTATTGTAAGGATGTTCGTTTTAATACACCAGTTAATGAATACTTACATTTACACAAATTTTTAATCGTTGCACTTTTAACACGATGTTTGAAGCATCGAACTTTACTTTAGCTAGGCCTATATCACTATCGAAGTATCAGGCACGAAAAAAGAACACATTATTTTTGTGTAGCCACAAAATGTTTCGTCATATCGACGTCACCAAATTTTTTGTAGTGGTTATAGCATTGTATAGTCCTCCAGAATTGTACTGGAGGCAGAAAAAATGGGTACTACAGAAAATAATTTGGTGAAAATTATTTTGTGACCACAAAGATTTTTTTTTGGTTCATTTGTCGTGCATGCAGTTTGTTTTTATGTCGATTTCAGAAGAGCTCAGTAACCTTCAGCAACGGACACACAAGGACTTAGTTGTATGTAAAGTATTTAGAAATATATTTTATTGGTAGCAATGATTATGTATCGCGAATTTTTTTTCTGCTAGCATACCCTTGAAAACACTGTAGTTTCTTGTGACATATATTATCGGTAGAGATGATGGTTTATCGCGGAAAAAGTTGACTGTTTGATGGATTTCAATACACGTCCAGCTTACCAGAAGATTACTGGCTTTAGCTTGTACGTGGAGCTGTTGTCCTATTAGACTGAGCCAATAAGAATCCCGATATTGTAATATTGGATGCCTGTTATTGGTCTGCAGACAGCTACGTTGTGTCAGTGTTTTCAAGGCTATCTTGGCACAAAACATTTTCGCGATATACCATCATCTCTAATTATCGGTAATATACTTCTGACACAACGTTGCTGTCTGCAGACCAATAACTGGCTTGAAATACTACAAAAACGAGATTCTTATAGGCTCAGTCAAATAGGGCAACAGTGCCACGTACAAGTGTAAGCTGAACCCCGCGGTAAATAGGGCCATGAACATTTCACGAAAATAATTTTGCCTTAGTTTGTTTCAGTGTCTTACGTGCACATTAATTCTGCTTCATGGTAATTGGCAGCGTGTCTGTGTGAAGTGATGTGTCTCATTTGACTGTGCCAACCACAGTAAGATTACTGCGACATCACACGTATGTTATTTGTTGGTATAACCTCAACATCAGGGGTGCCATTTAGGGTGGGTGGCAGGGGGGCAAATGGCCCCCTCCCCTGGATTTAGAAGGAAATATGTAAAAAAAATTGTTTTGTGTATTTTGTTATTTAAATAATACTAACGTAAGCACATAAAACCGAAGTTTTATTATATAAGTTCCTAATTTATACATGCTTAATTAATAAAAAAATATGCAACGAGGTCACTGTCGCCAAAAAAATTCTTCCCCCCCCCCCCACCTTCTCAAGGAAAACCTGAAATGACGCCCCTGCTCAAGATACGCGAGAGTAAAAACATCCAATCACTGACAAAGAATCAGAACTGTAGATGTGCACGTAAGGCACTTAAACAAACTGGGGCGAAATTATTTTCGTGGAAAGTTAATGGCTCTAATGAGCATCTCTATGCATCGTCTATCTGACGCGCCGTATCTCTTGCCAGTATATATGTGATTTGCCCCAAAGCTCTTCACACGTGTCACGAGTTATAAACTACATGAGAGTGCCTGATGGGGAGACACATCCCTTCCCCCAAATTATTAATGGGGGATTGGTCCCCCTAAAGGGAATTTAAAAAGTAATACAAATATTAATATTTGTACCAGCGGTATATTCAAAGTGCATGTGAGAAAACTGCTTAAATACCCTCCACTTTGCACCTCCAAATCAAAATTTTCCCGGGGAAGTCACTCGGACTCCCCTCCCCCTCACCATTCGATTTAAATTGTTGATCGGCCTACCAGCCACTGGACATTCTTGTTGCTCTCTCCCCAAAGATTTACTGTGTATACTCGCCGTACGGTAAGTTGATACTTTTAGAAACGAACTCTTGAAAAAAATTCCTAGGAATACTTCCGTTTTTACCATACAACTATGCAAGCAAATGAAAAAGCAGTACGGTGAGATAAATAATTTTTATTTTTATTTTTTTTATTTTACGCGTCCGTGAGTATGTAAATTGTTCGTGAGGGTGAGTTAAGAGATTTTGGTCAGCGCTTAACATCGAGATCTTTAGCGCTAGAGACGGGTGACATGATGTAAGTATGGAGCAGCGCCGGAATGAATGGACGGGAGATCCCCGAGAAAACCCGCCGACCAGCGGCATCGACCGGCACGATTCCCACGTGCGAAAATCCGAGAACCGACCCCAGATCGCCTTGGTGGGAGGCGTGAGGTCTGACCTCTCGGCCACCGCGGCCCCGAAAATTGTTCGTAATAATTATTTTAAAATTGAGTTAAACACGACTGTTATACGCTAGTTGGATGTTGTTATGCATCAACCAGCTATGAACCAAATAATTGTTGTAAATAACAATGTGTTTAAAAATTCTTAGCTTTGAGCATTTCTTACAAGAAGTTGCCCTATTTTAGTCTTGTAAAGGAAATATTTTGAACACGCTACAGGACCAGAATACATTAAGACAGTTTTAAAACTGAAAACGTTTTCATCTGTATTTCGCAGCACAATCGATTGGTGCATAGCTGGTTTATGCATAACGTCCTCCAGTTGGTGTATGGTTGGGTTGGCACTGATGTAGTAGAAAAATATCGAAAATAGTTTAATGGAATATGTGCATAATGTGTTAATTTTCAGGAAATGAAATAACATGTATATTTACATGCAGCATATATTACAATATTTTATAGGTGACGTAGTTTGTGGTGGCGGATGAACAATGTACGTCGGTTTGCAGTGCAGTCGTCAGCCTGGCAATGTTATTGTTGACGTTTGGCGGAAGGATACATAGTTGGTGACTAGAAGCACGGCTTCCAGAAAGTATCAAGTTACCGTACAACGGATACAGTATTAGGGTCAATGTTAAATATTTTTTCGACTTTCCAGTGTCTCTACCAATATTTTACAGCGCCAGAACAGTTTTCCATTGTAGAAAGTAGTTATTTAAACTGTTTTTGTAGTAAAAATACAAATACATGTGTGGCGCGGAGTTGGAGTCGAGCATGAAGAGTCGCGACATACGCGTGGGCAGCACCTGGATACGCCGCGGTGGGTTGCACGACGACGCCTACTGTTTGACGTCCCGCCGAGGAAGAATTATTTGACAGCGCAGTGCAGAGTACACAAGTGTCCGTCTTCACGTTTATTTGCACGGCCAGCACTCGAGGAAACACCGCCATCTTCTAGAATAGCCTCCCGTTGTGCAGTCGGTCGTAGCCGCCGAAATAACCCGCGCTCCTGCAGCCGTTGTACTCACTGCGTGGGCGACTGGTCTTACCGCGTCGTTTTCGCGAGGTGGCTAAGCCTTACACGCTTCAAATGCGTTGCAGTGTGTTCGTAAACAGGGTTTTATACGAAAATAATCCACGTGTGTCCATTGTGCCAACGTTCGAAAAGAAAACAAACTTCAGACAAGGTCGCAACCTCATTGTTAAAACGCCACGCCCATTAAAAACACTGTTCCTAAGCCCTCCAACATGGCTAAAAATGACATTTTCAGACTTCCGTACTTCAAAATGTATTAACCGGATGTATGTGAAACTCAGACTGCGACCTGCACTGAACTAAGTTGCAGACTTTCCACTAATAAAATTATATGGTCACCGCTTAGTGTCCCATAGTAAAACAGTTCGGCGGGAAGCTTGCACGTTAGTTCAGTGCTTGGCTCGTTGAGGCGACGCGGCATTTGATGCGCGCTTCGAGGTCGACCTTACTGCTCCGTCGCTTTGAGTCTCTCACGCGCGGGTAGGCGGCGTCCTTAAGCACTAAAACACTTAAACCAACTCACCTACCAAACCGAACAATTTCACAGTGAATAACGATGTTGTAGGCTACAAATTCAGCTATGTTAAACAACAAAATAAAATATGCATTGAAAAAAAAAAATTGAATTTTTAAAATTTTTATTTTAAATTTCAGCTTTTTTATTTAAATTCAAAATTTTTTTATTTTTTGTTTTTATGTACGTGACATTATAGCCTGCGACGTCTTTATCCACTGTGAATTTTTTTTCAGTTTGGTTTGTCAGTTGGTTTTAGTGTAATCCTTAAAATAGAAACGTGCAAATTTTGACTTAAAACAAACCATTACGCGAAAACTATAGGAGATAAAAAACTTTCATAAGAGCCAAAATGTAGTCGCATTTTATATCTAAAATAAGAAAATAAATCTGGTACAGATAAAATTTAAAAACTTGGTGTTGAAAATTGCTGCACCCACGCACTTAATGGTGTTCAAGTACGATAAAATCATAATTTTATATTTCTTTATGAAATATTGTTACTTTTAAAGACGATACTTGTGAGTACATTTTATTCGTACGAAACAATTTTAGCTCTCATAGTTTTCTCATAACGGGGTGTCAAAGTCAAAATTTGGCAGTGTATGCCATGCAAATAGTGAAAACCAACTGACCTACTGAAACAAAATAATTCTCTGTAAGCTTACATCCCATGAGCTATGCAATAAACCACTTTAAAAATAGCTACTTACATACTATTATAGTTATAAAAAATCACAAAGAACAGAAAAAAAGTTGCAAATTCAGCAATTTTTTAAAAATGCAAACACAGTTCGCGGGATTTTTTCAAAAGTTTTGTTACGTAGCCTATAGTATGTTATTTCACTGTGAATTATTTAATGTTCGTAAGTTAATTGGGTTTCACTATTTGCACGGCAGCAGAACACGCAAATTTTGACTTGACGCACCATTATGAGATAACTACACCAGCTAAAATTGTTTCGTACGAGTAAACCGCACTCACAAGTATCGCCTACAAAACTAACCATTTTTCATATAAATATAAAATTATGACTGTAGCACTTGAAGAACTCCCTTAAGGCCCTCATAACCTCAGGACAGGGAGAACGAATCCCAAATATAAAAGTATTGTATTTTGCCACGTGAACACCCTTAACGCTGAGCTACCTATTGTTAGAGCGGTGTACTGAGGTGCAGTGCTAAGACGAGGTATCGAGTGTGCCGGTGTGGCGTGATATACGGGCCTAGGTCGGTGGACTGGTACGTCACGACAGGAAGTCGTCCATCCTGCTTAACTTCCTCTGTGCCGGGGAACCTACCCCCTGCGGCACTCTACACTACCTCGTTAATTAGTCCTCTACTCTCTATATCTCTCTGTCTCAGCACGACACACCTCTCCTGCCCGAGTTCAAGTTACACTGCCCGCCGTGCGTTACGTCGTCAGTACAAACGATCGTTAAAGATGGCGGAAATTCGCGAGAATTTCTTCTGACAGCGTATTCTCCAAAACCGTGCAGCCTCCTTCGCCTTTCGTGATTGGACGGTGGCAGTGGCTGTTCTAGCATTGGGAGAAGGGGGAAGGGGCCTATGCCTTTTAAAAATGTGTGTATACATTGACCCCAAGCCGAAAGCGGAAGGGGGGGTCCGGGGGTTCTCCCCCGGGAAATTTTTGATTTTAGACATGCAAAATGTTATTTTTTATATTATTTACACACAAAAAATTAATTACATTACTGAGAACGTTTTAAAATAAATTATGTCTTAAAAGTATATTGTACTAATAAAAATTAAATTAGAAAAAAAAAATAAAAATAAATCTGATCTTAAAAAAAAGGGGGGGGGGGCATTCCCCCCTTAAAACCGCTCCTGGACGGTAGTTATATGCCGCAGTGCAGCTGTTCACAGACATTCAGTTGTAGCGGACCTGAATAAGACTTGGTGCAGTCAAGGACGGACTCGACAGTAAACGGAAAAAAAAGCGTCAGAAACTAATACATTACTTTGAACCATACTAAAGAGCTAACTTTTCCCGCGCTAAAACGCCATCCCTAGAGATGATGGTTTATCGAGGGAAAACTGACTATTTGCTGGGTTTCAACGTACGTTCAGCTTATGAAAAGATGACTTACGTAGAGCTGTTGCCATATTTGACTAATCCAATAGAAATCCCACTATTGTAATATTTTATGGCTATTATTGATCTGCGGAGAGCTACATTGTACCAGACATTTGTCACCCAATCGTACACGTCGAAAGAAACCACATTGGTTTCAAGGACATGTTGGCACAAAATATTTTCGTGATGTACCATCATCTGTAACCACCCCTAATGATGGTTTAGCGCGAAAATGTTTTGTGCCAACATACCCTTGAAAACACTGTGTTTTCTTTTGCCGTGTATGATTCTGTCTTCGTCTGCTGACCAATAACCAGTGGCGGCTCGTGGGTTGTTGCCAGGTGGGGCTGCAGATAGTCGGGACTGTACACTCTTGTTGAACGCGCCGTAGACCAACGAGCATGAAATATTTGCCGGCTACTAGATGTGTTGTGACCACTCAGTAGTAAGGGGCACCTGCACATCAGCGTGTCAGTGACTGTAGAGTCAACCAGCGCACAACCCTGCACAGCTCTTGATAACTGCAGCCCTACCTGCCAACAACCTACGAGCCGCCACTGTCAATAACTGCTATCAAATACTATAGTAGCGATATTATATTGGCTCAGTCAAATAGGGTAATAACGCCACGTACAAATAAAATACAATAATATTGTAATGAACTGAACGTACTTTGAAACCCAACAATGAATTTTTCCGCGATAAATCATGATCTCTAATCATCAGCTAAATATTTTGCTACGTATGTAGCATATTTTACACGTTATTTTATTTAGGTTACATATAATGTTCGTTTCGTGTACTTTCTTCGATGTTTGTAAGACTTTGCATTCAGTGTTAAAAACGCCTTAAGTACTATTGGAAATATTTAATCCACATACAGTAGGAGACACCTACCATGTTTCAGTTGGTAAATGTAACACATGTTGGGTATTGTTAATATTAAAATCTGCGACCAGCAGTATTTCTGGTTGTTTCCTAAGTACATAGGCGGGATTTCTGTGGCAAAGGGGGGCACATGCCACCCCAATATTTTTATAACAAACAAGAATAATTTTACCCTCTCTTTTAGCTATACTCCTTTTCATAATAACTTGGCTGAAAACTGCTTAAGTAGCACCAATTTGCACCTTGAAATCCAAATTTTCCTGGTGGGAACATCCCCGATCTCCTCACTTTACTGGCTGGGTTGGTTTTACTTTACTCGCCATCCCAACCAAAATTCTGATGTCCCGCCCCTGCCTAAATATAGGAACGCAACAACTGATGTATTCCGACCGGTTGACTCAGTAGTTAGAGTAAAGAAGTATCTTGGACATAAGCCATTGCAGCAAATGGTGTGTCACAGAAAACCAGAGAACACACACAAACAAACAGACAAGTAAACAAACGGTAAACATGTTTGTTCACTGTCCTGTATATACTAAAGCCATTAAGTCCCTAACACACAATCAAATTTTGCTTAAATTTCTATCAAATTTATTGAATTCAACCTCTTGAATGCCGTGTGACGCCATGTTGACGTCATAACCACGACCGTTTTGTTTTTCAATTTATTGAACGTCGTGAATTTCGTCAAAGATTTTCGTCTCGAACATGTATGCAATTTTCTTGAATCAAAATATTTTAGAATGGAGTTGAGATTTTTCTGCCAATATTAATTCAAATAACATAATAGTTGAGTTCGGTATGCGAATTCAGCCATTTTAAAAATAAAACCGAGCGTTTTATTTTTAAAATAATATACATATAAAAGTAATGAGAAATATTGTGATAGCTAAACCAAATATTTTTGTGTTGTGCAAAGTTAGTAGATAATTGTAAATTAGGTAGGCCTACATTATTTACTTTGTGCATAATTTGTTAGTAAATCATTTGATAATTTTACAAGCGGTTTCCTTAATATTTATTTAATTAAATTTCTTGAACAGACATGTTATTCAATAAATTGAATTCAATAATTGTTTGATCGTATGAAAGGGCTTTTAGATGCTACTCGGCGGAACAACAGACAATGAACGAATAGAGGGGCTCGAGTGTGCACATGACGTTGGATTATACATTCGTGACATTGACCCCGCAAAATCTTCCTTTTCTAAGAATTCATTCTTCCCAGCGGATTAACTTCAGTTATATCTCCGGGAAACAAACATGTGATCGTTAGAGATGATGGTATATCGCGAAAATGTTTTGTGCCAAGATAGCCTTGAAAACACTGACACAACGTAGCTGTGTGTAGACCAATACCAGGCATCAAATATTACAATATCGGGATTCTTATTGGCTCAGTCAAATAGGGCAACAGCTCCACGTACAAGCTAAAGCCAGTAATCTTCTGGTAAGCTGGGCGTGTATTGAAATCCATCAAACAGTCAACTTTTCCCGTGATAAACCATCATCTCTAGTGATCGTATATCGCGAAGATGGTTTGTGCTGACATTCCCTTTAAAACGCCGAAGTTTGTTACAATACATATTATTGGGTGATGTACGTGTGACACAATGTAGTTGTCTGCAGACCAATAACAGGCATTCAATATTACACTAGCGGAATTCGCATTGGTTCAGTCAAATAAGGTAACAGCTTCATGTAGAAGCTAAGGCTAGTAATATTCTGGTAAGTTGAATGTGTGTTGAAATCCAGGAAACAGTCACATTTTCCCGCGATAAACCGTTATATGTACGTATTGTACATTAAAATTTTTCAGACGTACTGCAACAAAGTTTTTTTTTTTAACTTAATTTTTTTTTAGTTTTTTTTAGTTTGATTATTTTCACATTTCAGATATAAAATAATACAATTCAAATGGAGCTAATGCCTAAACGTATTCTTCAAGAAATGTTACGTTGAAAATGTTTCGTATGACACGACGATGAAATGCTTTTAAAAACGTTATGCATGAATTAAATCATATTTTGAAGCCACCCAAAATCGTCAAATACTACTTTTTCACACTAGGTTTTGCTGTACAATGTTGCGTAGAGGTGATGAATCGTGTGGTACACATGTCAGTATCGTCCTTATGTCTTATTTGCTTCCAGCCCTTAGACACGGGAAAGAGCTTAAGTAAGTAGAAGTAAGGATTTTTTTAAACTTTGACGTGTTATTTTACACAAGCTATATTGTTATTAGACAAACGTGTTACCGGAAGTACGGTTAATCCTACTACAGGTTAGAGAGGAAATGTGTTATCTTATGAGAGTTTGAAACAGAGAAAATTTCTGCCGCTAGTTTCGCTGCTGTCGCTAAGGTACCACAAAAGGTTGATACCGTTATAAAATTTAATTTAAATAGGTTTAGAAATGACAGAAGTCATTAAACTTAATTTTAAAGTGAAACAAACTAATTTCGGCTTTCAAATTGCCAACTTCATGTAACTTAAAATTCGGTAAAGCCGTGTGATTTGTCAGTTTGGACCCATTAGTAGAGAAGGTGATTTATCGCGAGAATGTTTTCTGCCAGCGTACTCTGCAAATCAGTGTATCGTCCTGCGTCATGTATTGTTGGCCGACGGTTATGTCGCATAGTCTAGTTGTTTACAGACGAATCACAGACGTCCAGAAGTAGCGCACCAGAGTTATCATTGGCCCAGTAAAATAGGGACTCGCCAGTAACGAAATAAAAGCCTCAGAAATGAATACATTACATTGAAGCCTAGCAAACAGTCAACTTTTCCCGCGATACATACCCTTCTCTACCCATTAGCGATACCAGCGCTCAAGCGGCAGAAATTGTCCCTGTGACAAACTTTGAACATTGTTCTGTCTAGCATGTAGTAGAATTAACCTTAGCGGAAGTAATACTTACAAGGTAAAACTATTTCTGTGGATATTTGTAAAGTTGTATTGTATTGATGAAAGCTTGTTGTGGTGGGTGTGCGGCGTGAAAGCTTGTTGCAGCAGGTGGTGGCCGGATTGACGGAGTGTTTGTAAATACCGCAGGGCAAATGAACGACACGGCCGGCGAGCTATTAGTAAAGACTGATGTCAGCGTCGTTGAAGGGACACACTTGTCGCTACTCCCCCGCCCCCCAACAACCCCCAGATATCATGCCACCCCCTGACCTACCGTCAGCGACCCACCTCGATGTACGTCATCCCTGGCTGCACCTCGTGCCTGGCTCCTTACAGCGATACAGTCGTCTGTGTAGCCAATAGACTACCGGTGCCTCAGTTAACGGCTGGTCTGGGAATACTTTTATATTTTCAGGAAAGGTACAGTCATGGACACAAAAAAAGGGCCAACTCGTGAAGGCGGAAATTTGTCTATAAGTCCCGCTTCGGGTATGTTCGGCAGGCAGGCCTTCGTGTAGGCGACTGATGAGCGTGAGGCGTCACACAACGGCCAGTCCAAGGCTGTGGGTAAAAAGGACACAAGACGCAAATTGATATTGCGGTTAGCAAATTCTTAGGGGCCTTTAGTAGAGAATATCCGTGGATAATATTTCATGTTCATAAGTAATTATACATTTAATGAGGAGTAAAAATATTGACATTGTGCCACAAACATATCAGATTTCGGTGTATTATTAGTCAGTATTATAATCTTGTAATTTAATTTGTATTAATTCTACAAATGTCTACTTTCACATTATAATAAAGAGTTAAATGACTCACGTCTTTATTTTGCAACTAGTGCGTGTATAAAACAACTAAAGGTTTATAAGGCAGCAAAAATACTAGGCAGCAACGATACTGAAATATTTTGAGAGCAGGGGCGTAGTAACGTTTCGGAATTTGATAGGGGGGGAGGCATACATCATGGAACGGTGAACCCCTCTAATAAAGTGGGGGGGGGGGGTTGTCAGCCCCCGGGAAAATTTGGGATTTCAAGTTGTGAAATGGTGCAATTTAATCATTTTCGTATTTAGATATGCTCAATATTATACGTGCTTGAATACTTAATATTTTAGGAAAACATTTAAGCGAAGTTTTACAAAGAGACAGCAAACGATCCAGGAGCCTAGCCCACGAAAATATTTTAATTTATTAAAAAAACAAGAACGCTACACACTGTAATTTGAGCAATAAGACCATAAATCGATACCCTCATGTGAAAACCTCGTAACTCCAAAATCTATTTTTTAACAGGAGAGGGAGTCTTTTGCTGGTTACAATCCAACAATAAAGCCTCGTGAGCTCTAATTTTTGCTTTAATATTTTTAAAAAACATATCTGGAGATACATTTGAAAACCTCGTATCTCCAAAATCAGTTTTTTTTACAGGAGAGAGAGTTTTTCGCTTGTTACAATCCAACAATGGATTTTTGCTTTTAAAATTTTGAAAAACATAACTGGAGATGCGTTCTTTTCGCAGTTGATAAGGAATTTTTTTCGGGGTATAATGTAAAAATAAAACGAAAATCTAAAAAAAAATGGAGTTACGAGGTTTTCTCATGAGGGTATCGAAATTATGCGTCTAGGTCTTTAGCGCTGGGAAGGGATGATGTGGTGTGAATACGGAGC
>PNEQ01100633.1:0-14674 GCA_003012365.1 Medauroidea extradentata | reverse complement strand
CACGATATTTTCTCTCGGTTACCCGATACTGGGCGCAGGTGGTTATCATGGAGTAATACAATCCATGCGGCACCCGAGGAGGTCTTTTAGCGCTGCCGCCACTGTATTGTATTTCGCCGCCCTGCCCGACAGCCACGGCGCCGAGGAGTGAGTGGGAAGGGGGTGTCCTAGCTCCGCCACCACAGTATCGTACTACACCACCCAGCCAGAAAGTCGCGGCTCGCAACAATATTATTTATTGTGACATTAGACGTTAACTTTTGAATGAATCACAGAAATTGTCCATCTTAATACAATCTGTTGCAACCATCAGGTTGTTGTCCGAAGGAATATACTCAAAAACCTCGTGTACTCCAGGACCTCGTTTACTCCAGACCCCCGTGTACTCCAGGTCTTCGTGTACTCAAAGCACTCGTGTACTCCAGGCCCTTGTGTCATCTAGGCCTTCGTGTACTCCAGGCCCCGTTGTACTCCAGGTCTTCGTGTACTCCAGGTCCTCGTTTACTCCAGACCCCCGTGTACTCCAGTCCCCCGTGTACTCCAGGTCGTCGTGTATTCCAGTCACACGTGTACTCCAGGTACTCGTGTAATCCAGGTATTCGTGTACTCCAGACCCTCGTGTACTCCAAACACCCGTGTTCTCCAGGTCTTCGTGTACTCTAGGCACTCGTGTACTCCAGGCCCTCGTGTAATCTAGGCCTTCGTGTACTCCAGGCCCCCGTGTACTCCAGGTCTTCATGTACTCCAGACACCCGTGTACTCAAGGCACTCGTGTAATCCAGGCCTTCGTGTAATCCAGACCCCCATGTACTCCAGGTCTTCGTGTAATCCAGGCACTTGTGTACTCGAGGCACTCGTGTAATTCAGGCCTTCGTGTACTCCAAGCCCTCGTGTACTCCAGACCCCCGTATACTCAAGGTCTTCGTGTACTCCAGGCACTCGTGTAATTCAGGTATTCGCGTACTCCAGGCCCTCGTGTACTCCAGGACTTCGTGTACTCCAGATCCCCGTGTACTCCAGGTCTTCGTGTACTCCAGGCACTCGTGTACTCCAGGCACTCGTGTACTCCAGGCACTCGTGTAATCCAGACCTTCGTGTACTCCAGACCCCAGTGTACTCCAGGTCTTCGTGTACTCCAGGCACTCATGTACTCCAGGTACTCGTGTACTCCAGACCCTGTATACTCCAGGCACTCGTGTACTCCAGACCCTTGTGTACTCCACGTCTTTGTGAACTCCAGGCACTTGTGTACTCCAGGCACTCGTGTAATCCAGGCACTCGTGTAATCCAGGTCTTTGTGTACTCCAGACCCCCGTATACTCCAGGTCTTCGTGTACTCCAGGCTATCGTGTACTCCAGGCACTCGTGTACTCCAGGCACTCGTGTAATCCGGGTATTCGTGTACTACAGGCCCTCGTGTAATCCAGGCCCTCGTGTAAACCAGGCCCTCGTGTACTCTAGGTCTTCGTGTACTCCATACCGCCGTGTACTCCAGGCACTCGTGTACTCCAGGCACTCGTATAATCCTGGCCTTCGTGTACTCCAGGTCTTCGTGTACTCCAGGCACTCGTGTAATCCAGGCACTCGTGTACTCCAAGTCTTCGTGTAATCCAGGCCTTCGTATACTCCAGACCCCCATGTAATCCAGGTCTTCGTGTACTCCAGACACTCGTGTACTCCAGGCATTCGTGTAATCCAGGTCTTCGTGTATTCCAGGCCCTCGTGTAACCCAGGTGTTTCGTGTACTCCAGATCCCAGTGTACTCCAGGTCTTCGTTTACTCCAGGCACTCGTATACTCCAGACCCCTGTGTACTCCAGGCTATCGTGTACTCCAGGCACTCGTGTACTCCAGGCACTCGTGTAATCCGGGTATTCTTTGTACTACAGGCCCTCGTGTAATCCAGGCCCTCGTGTAAACCAGGCCCTCGTGTACTCTAGGTCTTCGTGTTCTCCATACCGCCGTGTACTCCAGGCACTCGTGTACTCCAGGCACTCGTATAATCCTGGCCTTCGTGTACTCCAGGTCCTCGTGTAATCCATGTCTTCGTGTACTCCAGGCCCTCGTGTAATCCAGGCTTTTGTGTACTCCAGGCCCTCGTGTAATCCAGGTCTTCGTGTACTCCAGGCACTCGTGTACTCCAAGCCCTTGTGTACTCCAGGCCCTCGTGTAATCCAGGTCTTCGTGTACACCAGACACTCGTGTAATCCAGTTCTTCGTGTACTCCAGATCCTCGTGTACTTTAAGCCGTCGTGTACTCCAGGATTTCGTGTACTCCAGGCCCTCGTGTAATCCAGGTCTTCGTGTACTCCAGGCTCTCGTGTTATCCAGGTCTTCGTGTACTACAGGTCTTCGTGTACTCCAGGCCCTCGTGTACTCCAGGCTCTCGTGTAATCCAGATCTTCGTGTACTCCAGGCACTCGTGTACTTCAGGCCCTTGTGTACTCCAGGGCTTCGTGTACTCCAGGCCCTCGTGTAATCCAGGTCTTCATGTACTCCAGGTCCTCGTGTACTTCAAGCTCTTGTGTACTCCAGGGCCTTGTGTACTCCAGGCCCTCGTGTACTCCGTGTCTTCGTGTACTCCAGGCCCTCGTGTACTCCAGGTCTTCGTGTACTCCAGGTCTTCGTGTACTCCAGGTCCTCGTGTACTCCAAGTCTTCGTTTACTCCAGACCATCGTGTACTCCAGGCTCTCGTAATTGGAACAGGAAAAACTAATCCTAAACAGAATGTTTGCCGGTTTTACTCTCCTCTGTCGGTGAACTTATCAACTAAAAACAAATGTTACGATCAAACAATAGCGAAATGAAATTGTGTACTTTTACTGACCCATGCCTTTAACAAATAGAATAATTTTTAGTGTGATGGAAAGATAAATGTAATAATTAAAATTATATTATGAACATGGCAAATTCTAAACGTTCTATCTCCATTAATAAATTGCAATTTCTGACGTTGGTATTAGGGTGGGTTCGATTGTAGCCAACTTCGTGCGTCTTCGGGGAAAAATATTGTTCCCATTGTCCAGCATGGGAGCTAGGACTCTTGTTATATTATTCCTCATGCACTCAGTAGCAGCACACAACGTCTGGTGATGAATGAATGCAGGCTCAAGAAGTATGCCCAGAACAAAGTCTTAGAAGGTTCCTCTATGATCGTGGTCCAGAGATTGGTAAGACCGGCCCAAGAGCCGTACGTATTAAGGTATAACAGTAAGTTTTCACTTCAAGCACTTAGCGCAAAATTCGGAAAATGATTTACAGCAAAAGTAGAAAACCTGAAGTCGTTAGAAGAAATATTTAATTTAGCATGATTCAACTTACAATCTCTGCCTGCCAACATTGAAGCCAAGAAGTTTAATGGGGATTCAGTGTTAAAGAAACAAATTTTAATTATTATTTCTCATTCAACCAAATATATAGCCTAAGGGAAATGTATCGAGGTTGTTCAAGTCCTCATAAAAATCGTCAAATTAGTAACGTAATTTTGAATTACTTGGTGAGCCAAATTCATGTCGTAATTATATTCCAGACGCACGACAGAGCTCGTCAGTTCGGTATACCAGGTGTTAATGAAAGTATTTTTGCGAGATGAGTCCTTGTAAAAATAAGGCTAAGTTATGTAATGCATTTTTGGCTTACACAATAAATATTTACACAAAAAACATTTTTAAAACTAAAATACTATAGAAAGTGAGTGATTGAGTTTTGAGACGTCGCTTTCCTTGTTCTGTGAAGTTGCCATAGGGCTGTTAAAGAAGTAGGGTCACGCCACTATTAGCTCTTATCTGGCAACGCAACACCTCGTCGCGTCGTAGAAGATGTATACTTGTTATCACCGACATACACCACAGTGAATTGACATTTTGTAAACTATACACTTGATATCGTTGTAAGCATGAGAAACACCGTTATTTGCTTCAAATGTTTCGTTGAGATGAAATTTGTTTTGTTTTTAGTGTGATAAAGATGTCGATGGTTTTCGGTATAAAGCTAAAATGAATGTATTTTTTTTTTCAGGAATGGTCTCAGCTGTGGTATGTTACAAACACATTCGTAGACAACGAAAAAAGTTTCAATATTCAATAGGGAATACTGTCCTGTTTTGTTTTAATTCAAGACGATTAAACACACACACACACACATATATGTATGTATGTGTGTGTGTGTGAGGGTGTGTGTGTGTGTGTGTGTGTGTAAGAATTAGTAGCTACTGCAATGTTTTGATTTTCCTTTAAATTTGTTTCCGTATAGTTATACAAAAACATGAAATTTAAAACCTTTTTCGCCTCTTAAGGTAGCTATATTGGAGTAGTATAGTTTTCGCTTTTATTTTAATTCTGAGAAGAAACGTGTAAAATATGCGATTATAACGTAAATTATATTATCTTGCGCTACAGTACAAGTATAGCATTTAAACTTTTGACGTAAATAAGTCACACAATTTGTTTTACATTCTTAATTTACTCGACTGATTGCAGTCTAAAATATAGGCTACTTTTAAAAAAGTTCAACTGCGATGTTTGTACTATAGCGCAAGGTAAATATAATGCACGCTACAGTCCCAAAATTTACATTTTTCTTCTCAAAATATAAAAAAATAATAAAATAATCCAATATTGTGACTGATACTTCACGTAAACGGCCTTATATGTTAAGAAACACAGTAAAAGTGGCAAACATTCCTATCATATTTTTTGCGCATTTAATATCTCAATTTTAACATTACAAATGTTCATATAAATCTAAAAGAATAAATTTTGCTGAAAATTTGCATCTGTGGCATAAATCCTAAAGTAGTTTAGTGTGGAATAATATTTGTTTGAAACAGTTACGTTAAACATTGTTTCCTCGAGAAATAGGGCGTTTTCGATAGTTCACGAGGGTAAGTCAACTTCAGTTCAATGTGTTCGAAACTTAACCAAAGTGAAGTTTGCCAGAGATGAAATGTTTACCTGTCAGCCTCTCGATCAGTTCCTCACTTACCTTGGCTGAGCAGGGTAACCGGTGGTTAGCAGACCAAAGTCGCCGTTTAAGAGGAAAAAAAATTCAAATAATCAAACCACAACGAAGCGAAACTAAATACACTGTCTTCAAAATAGCAAAGAAACAAGCACGAAACGAATATTGTATTTATAATAAATAACGTGAAAATAATGTAGTACGGACGTCGCATTTAGTAAAATGTTTAACATGAATAAAATAAGTGAGTGTATATTTTTCGGACTCCCGCCATCTTACGACCATTAATAACATTACAGGTGTTCATCAATACCTTGATGTTTGACAAAATGTGGTCAAGTGACTGAGATAACCTTCCCTATAGGCGGTTCGGGATAAGCTGAGCTCTCAAAGAAGCCCTGCTTAAGTTCTATTTTCAGCCGATTCGTATCTTTTCGCGCGTAACGGCAAACGACGGGGAAGTGTCTAACCTCTATGGACACTTCACATGCGGACGGTAGGAACCTAAATAGATTTTTTATAAAAGTTAATTAATTATTTAAAATGCAATTATGTCGATTTAAGTTTCTTTTATTTGTGTACCGTTATATTTAAATAGGAAAATGCACGGAACTATATTCGGTTAATTCACTGCCAACCATACAAGCAGTAAGAACAACTATAGTTATAGTCCATACCGTGGTATAAGAATTCCTTTATTTGACAGATCATAGTAAAGTAAGACTATGTAAACAAAAACATTATGTAGCCTTCCACCACCATGTACTTTCCAGCTGACAATCAAAACATGTCAACAGTTAAGGTATATTATGATTGCAATAACATCCAAAGTGTGTTGTGATTTTCTTTTGGTAATTTTTAGATCTCAGACAACTAATTTGTTTTCAATGATGGCTGCACATTAATCTTACTAGGATTAGCTGAGCAATGTTAATGGAAAATTATTTCACATAACAGTAATGAATTGCCTATTCTACAGATGTTAGTTGATATGAACATTCCAGATTTAACATTATTTATAGTTTATTTTCCTAGGTATGATAAAATTGTTGTAACAGTTAACGGCATTACCAAAAATAAACAAACATGTGTGGGTAACTCATATAGGCTAGTATTTGTAACTTCCGTTTTTTTTTTAATTTTTTCTTGACACCTAAAAATTTCAAATGTAAATAATAGTGCTTATTTGGTTACAACAACGTGAAGTTACAAGAGTATATGACAGTGCAAGCAAACATCTTTAAACTAAAATAAAATAAACATACAAGCATTATTACAATTATATTATATTTTAAGTTTCACGTAGCAGACTATCCAAAAAAATTTACCGTTTGTGGTAGGACTTATCTTCGAAATTTAAACCAATTTATTGTATAAATATTGGTAAACATATTTCTTGTAGACTTCATAGCAAAAATTTTCCATCTGACAACCTAAATGGAAATAATATATCAACATAAAGCGAAAGTAATAAACATGGGTAGGCCTGATTGCTCAGATCAGCTTAAATTCCAACCTTGTAGCACATACATACGGGAAATATATACGCCTGTTATCTGTCCTTTTCTTTTGGTAATATGTAGGCATACATTTTTGCAGCTGACAGGCACAAAATCTCACGTGGACTTGATACTAAACGGCACCATTTACTTACTGGAAAAGAAATTAAACATTAACTTGTACGTACAAAAATTAATTGAGTCGGCACCGTTATTTATTTATCTTATTTATTAATTTTCTAAAGCATGTTTGTATATAGGCCTACAACAAGAATCGTGAGTGTAAAGTCGCAAATTCTTTTAAAATAAAGGTCAGGTAACATTGTCCTTTTTCACCGCAATTTATTTCTTTGAATTGATAATTAGCTTATTTCTTTGTAACTTTTTGCTAGAAATACCGAGCTGCTGGGTGGTAGTTATCAAGGCTGAAGGTTTTTCAAGTTCCCGTCTTCCGAAACACGTAATCCCGTAGTTTTCTATTATCGTCTGGGGTTTTTTATCTCCACATTGCAATACATTCAATATACGCACAGAATATTAAAGTTGACACATAAGAATCTCAAACACACACGAACGCTGTCACTTTTAATACTCGCAAATGGCCGATCTTTGTATTGCTTACAGCCGACTGAATAGTGTGGTTGTTTGTAAAATAGTTATAGAAATGACGCGATTTGAACAGAACAAAACAGCAAAGTAACTAATGATGGATACGGAACCATGTTATTACATTACCGTTACTTCAAAATGTTTACTTATTTTTCGCGTATAACACACACTATTTTCAACGTCGGCGATAAAAGTTAACCGATTTGTTGTTCAGGGTTGCCACTACTGCTTCACTGCAGGTCATACGATCACGTCCTGTTGTTTTAACCCGTCTAGTCACAGTGTCCACGTTCAAGGACATGTTTCACGTGGTTAAATCTAATAGTAGGCGCTGTAAGTCAACAGTAATTTATGCCGATGTCATCCTGTGCCTCACCTGTGACCTGGTGGTAACACCTAAACCAATAGTTCATCATTGGTTTGTATGAAGATCACCGAGCAGCCAGAGTGTTGTTTACTAGTTACAAGGAAAGAAAGTGGTGCAAGTACAGTACACAACAAAATATTTCGTAACTACAGCACTTTAGGTTACAAATTCCATCGTGACTGAACGGGTTGAACAGCATATTATTCTGGTACGTGTTTGGCACGTGTTACAAATGTTGGTAGCATCGGCTGTCAAATTACGGAATTCTTACATGGTATAGACGGTAATGTTGAATTACATGCAGTAACGGCTAGTGATATTTTTCAAAGTTTTAATTTTTAGTGCTCACTTTATCCCGAACAACCTATACTGCAGCTCGTGAGTGTTTGAAACCGGCTACAGTTTCTTCAGCTATAATAATTATTATATCGAGTACGTATTGAATCCAAGAGCAGGGTATCACAAGCCTAGTCAAGACTTTCAAACTGGGAGTCAGGCGTCTGCCGCTCTATGGCATAGCACACGATAGTGACGCCAACAATGAAGCAGCGATGGAATGCAAGAGTGGGGAAACGGGAGTATCCTGAGGAAACACGTTTGCCAACGCCAATGTCCGCAACGTTTCTCACATGCGAAAAATCTGGGAATTGAACCCGGATAATCTTGGAGGGAGGCGAGAGGCCTGACCACTACACTGGCGGTTTTCTTTCAACGGATTTTTTTTAAATATTGTTTTTTAAATCCTGAAAGAAAGCAGCTATCGTAAAATAAAACCGTTACAAGGGTGCAGTGAAAATTGTTTTACTATATAGCTTCATTTTTTTAAACAAATAATTCTATAATTTTAGCTCATTGTTGACGTAAATATTGTTTAAGTCAACAATTTTCTTAAATTTTGTACATTTTGTTTAGAAAAAAAGAGTGTACATCAAAACAACTATCTACGCTTCTATATAACAGCTTTACGATACATATTTAACTTTAGAATAAAAAATTAATGCTTGAATAAATAACATACCATAAACCTGTTGCTTATAAATATACACTAAAAACATCATCTTTAATCCGTACGTTTTTGAAAGTCAGTGTGAAAAAACTACAAAACAACCAACCTAGATAATGATATCAGAAAACTTTATGAGCAACATTTACCAAGAATTATGCCTCTGTTAAGCGAGATCTACTTTGCCGCATTAAATGTGATATCGGCGGCAGCGATTGTTCTCCAGGAACACGTTACTCGAGGAAAATGTTTGCTCAGAAAGTTGGTAAAACCTTTTGTCTGAGGTAGCTGTTCTTAAAATTTTTTAAATTGGGTTCCGCAGAATAACTTATTTAAAAAGAAACGTAATGTTTTTAGTATTTACCATAATGTCATGAGGATGTGATGTGATATCGTCATCACCGGACGACGTTATCGGTAATGACTATGACGTCATGAGGTAGGTCAATTCCCAGTTATCACAGGGCCCCTGGGCAGGTTAATGGCAGACTGCGATCCCATTAGTGAAGTGATCAGATCTACCAAGTCGACGTGACACTCCTAGATGCAGGGAATAAACTGACACCATATGACTATCTGCAGTCTATGTTCAGGCGCTTATACTACTGTCTGACACAAGTGAACTGCAATCTGTCTCGTCTGACGGCTTCGAGCAGTATCGCACCCAAGGGGGGTTTTGGAGTTTGAAGCAACCACGAAAAAAATAAAAAATTAAAAGAATTATTAATTAATTAAAAATTAAAAAATTTGAATAACAGTTATTTTTCTGTGGGGTAATATTGCCACTTTACTTACTTTTGCTGCGTAAACTTAACTGCTAGGATTCACAACTATACTGCAGTGATTGTCAAATCATCCAACAAAAACTTTGGTATGGAGGGTCCATGGGAATCCAGAATATTTTCCTCCCCCTTTACTTTACGAAAACTTCTTAAATAGCACCATGTTGTATCTTGAAATCCAAATTTCCCTGCGGGAAGGGCCTCCGAACAGTGACGCTTTCTTTTCATAACTCAAGACATATACATGGTTTTACACACTGCTTATATTACTACTCTAATTACTCGTTAAAGATTCGAATAAAAATAACTATAACTAATAGTACTCAATTTAAAATTCTTGAGGGTGAACTATGTCGTGGTAGGTATTTAATTTGTTTAGTTAAAACTAGATCCAGCCAACAGTAAAATCACACCTGCTCCATTAAACTCGATAGCCAACAAAATCTCTCTCGACACACATGCAAAGTTAAGTTAATATTGCCATTAGTATTGTTATTAAGTGCACAGAAATGCTGAGTTTTCTGTGGTGCAGGCGAACTAAAGAACAAGTTGTACCACCTTTGGGTTTGAGTGTAACAGGTTAAATTGTTGAGTCAGTACAGGCCGAAATTTGTTACTATAAAACGTTTGTAAAATATTTAAAATAGAATACATCAATTTCATATCATAGTGATTCATGAGTGCTGTATTTAAATAAGAAAATATGTGGAAGTTAACCGTGCAGTGAGTGACGTAACCGCTGTCTTCAAAGTACTGTACTGTACATGGCTGAGAAAAGGTTTGTTTTACTCGGTCTCTCTCAGGAGCTGGAAGAGTTGGGTCAAGTTGACCCAGGTCAACCCAGGTCAAAAAGAGTTGACAACTCTCGGAGGAGCGAGGAAATCGCCTATTGCGTTGATTTGACGGCGGAACTAGCAGACGTATGTAGAAATTTTAATAAACAAGAATCATAAGATGATGAAGTTCCTACAGCTGCACCAAATAATGCACCATAAACTATAAAGTGCCTTATAATGATAATATGAGAAGCTAGAAAAATACAAAAATACAAGGTACTTAAATTAATTGGTCTGAGGAATAATAATAATAATAATAATAATAATAATAATAATAATAATAATTCGTATGTATGTATTTATTATTCCGTTGAACTACATTAAGTACATAACAGTACAGTAGCAAAGGAATTCGTCAAGTTTACAGCAATTAAAACCCTATGCACAAGAAATATATACAAACCCTCACTGAATATACAGCATAAGTACACCAGGTGATATACAAGTCCAACATCAAGGAGAATAATAACTTAACGATTTTTAATAACTTGAATTACTAACCACAAAGAAGAAAAATTCGTGAAAGGAGCTCATTATTTACAGGAATTGAACACATTCTGCAAATATTAACCAATTTTTGCGAACGGTTTTTAGAGGTTAACAACCACATGCAAACACCACCATAACATAAAACTTTTATTGGTTAGAATTAAAAAAAACCTTATTCAGCTGCCGCAACTTTACTTTCGTCATCCATGTCTGAAATAATTCTTATTTTCTCTATTTTCAAACACGACAGCGAAAGTAAACTGCGCAGTCAACAGCAGTATGCTCGCCATAACGTCTAGCAGACGATTTGCTCCTACTTGCTCTCGCAACTCTTCCTCGCGAGGAGGAGCTAAAAGGGCATGCTCTTTTTGACTTGGGAGCATCTTGACCTGGCGACCCTGCGCCATCTTGTTTCCGGTGAGTAAAACGCCTAGGAGTGCCCCGAGAGCTGCGAGAGCACAAAGAGTCGCCAGGTCAAGGCCGAGTAAAACAAACCTAAAATATATAGACATAGTAAGAGGAAATATTTGAACTCACAATATTCTGCCCTGTTAAGACACTACATGACTTGGCAAGTTTTCAAGAAATGGACGTATTTTTGAACCCTGTTACTTGCTATACTGTCTTCCGTGTCACATAAATTTCGTAAATTGTTACAGTTCTGATACAACTTACCGTTTTCACGATTATATGTCAAGTCACAAAGAAAAACACTTTCTGTACGTACGTTGACGTAGATTTTCCTGATTAAGTTTTGTACCATTGACACTGTGTCATTAATTTTTTATTTGGTGCTCTATTACATCTAAAAGTGTAACAAATATAGGCCTAGTATAATATTTATCACTAGTTAGATCGTTACTAACGAGTTCTATGCGTAACTGTCCTCTTGTTTTTAAATGTTTCTTTTTTACAGCAATTCTGGCAGAAAATTTTAAAAGTGTGTTACATGCCACGAGTTTAGTTTCATTGCGTAGTGCACACTCTCAAAATAACGCTTTATCTTGATTGGCTAGAAGCGAGGAGCAGGGAAACGTGTGCCAAGAATTGAAAACTTTCTCTCATCTCTGCCACTGGTTAGCTACACTTCTGCACAGTTCTGCTAACATTATTCAAGGTAGGCCACACTTCCATTAAAGATTGGCGATACAGATAAATTGTGTCTCTTGCTAACAACATTTCTTCTGGCACCGCTTTCTGCGATCCGTATGATCCAGTTTCTAAATAATGTGATGTGCACATATATTTGAGCTGAAATTGATTCTCGAACAATATGGTCCGTAAAGATCGATAAACCATGGCAATCGGGAACATAGCTTTAGTCCTCTCGGCTCGCTGAGCAGATTCTACATCGTATTTACTAGTTGAATATTGTTTTACTTAATGTACTCGTGGGTTATGGAATATTTGTGTTATAAACTACTAATTGGTAGTGTATTCGTAAAAATCCAATATTGCTACACAAAGCTATAACTATGTTCAAGTTGTACATATGCATAGATACATACATACACACAGGATAGAATGCAAATGATGGCAAAGCTCGGGGTACAGGTAGCCAGTCCTAAATCAAGAACAATGAACATAGCAACCACCATGAAGGTTGTGTTGATGATTTTGTCAAATGACGAAAAATCGACATCTACTACGCATAGAACATTGTCATGTCGGATTCAATTCAACTGCATGATGTTACGTATACAGGGCTAAAGTGTGACTGTTATCCACTCATATACATTTCTATGCATGTATTTTTGTAGCTGTACGTCTGTAACTGTACGTCTGTAGCGACATACCGCCGCAGTGAATAAATAACCTGAATGACGTAAGTCGGTATATTATGATAATGTCAACAGGTGGGCAACCCGAATAGCACGCACACTCTGAAAACACTTTCTTTGCAACAATAACATGTTTGTTTTAATATAAACCACTGGAAAGTAACTTTGCTACAAAGGTATTTTACTTGCGGTAAAGAAATTTTCCCAAACAACGAAGCAAATATAGAAAACTAACTTAATGTTAAGTATCACATCCTTTTCTTTGAAAATAATTTCAGTGTCTTTGTAGAAAATATCATACTTTCTTAACAAAAAAACTTGTGTTAAAAATACCGCAACTATCTTAACCATAAAGATTTCAAATGAACTATTTTAATCACACCATAATTTTTGTTACCATTACTGTAACTTAAAAAAAAGTTATTATGTTGTAGTTGGTTTTTAACAAAACAACTTGTTATGTCAAAGAAAGTGTTTTATGGTAGTACTATAGTGAAACGCTTCCGGGGACCACTGCTCACTAGCGATGTACTGTACAAACATATTACAGAGAGGTATGCAACACACATAACAACGAGGAGTGTGGGAAGTGTACTTACAGGGGCGCAGGCACAATATATTTAGTAGTTGGTGGAAGGCCGTACAAGTGTTTTAACTCGCTGGTAAACACAAGAGCTGTAATGTCTACATACATATAAATGACCTTGAATTTACATTTCCACGATTTGGCGTCACTTCACATGTCCAACAACACAACCTTCACGGTGGTTGTACGCCGCTAATATTGACAATTGAGGGGTGGCTACTAAACTCATTATTCTTTAATCATGTTTAGCTACCTGTACCCGCGAGCTTTATCGGCACGTACATTCCATCCCGTGTACACATACGTAAACATTGTTATCCTAATCCTGTAGTTTTTTTTACCTTGCATATAAGTGTAATTCCCTAATCTTCCGCGTAAGTACTTAATTGCTAAAGTTTTACAGTACACAAGACGTTAGGAAACCACCGGACATATTTCTAAGGTAAATCCTTGTACAAAATATTTCTTAAGAATGTGAACGATTGTTCTTAACCAGTTTAGGAGCTGGTGTTTCAAAGTACATTTAATGTAAATACTGTGCCTATACAGCACGGATGATGATATGGACGTAGCCACAATGTTACAATGCATATGTCCGTTGTAACATTGTGTTGCTCATAATATGCAAGGTAGAACATTAAACCAGCCTAAAAAATGTATAGTTGGCTTGTTTTGTTCGTGGTGATATTCCTTGTTTACGAGCCACGCCATTGTTTGCTGAGTCACAATTCAGGCACAGTCGAAGAGAAGTGTCACTACAGATATAGAATGGTTTGTAAATGTGGACTTCGCCAAATTTTTGTAGTGGTTATAACTTTTTTCTGTAGTTTATGGAAAACTTTACTGGGGTAGTCAAAATATTATTGTGGCCACCACAAAAAAATTTGGTACAGTCAATATCTTGTGGAGAGTTTTTATTTTTATAGTTGAAAATAAATTTTCAGCAAGTTAAAATTACTGGGATATATTTATGTAATGAACTGCAAACCTAACTGTCAGTTTCAGGCACAAAATAGTTTTTTTACACTTCTCGGTTTTCTCAACGTTTGCGTAGACCGTGATGACAATTTCTGGAATAAATAAACGTAAGGATGACTTTTAACATTTTATATATATTTAATACCGAATAGCCGGGGGGGGGGGGGTGGCGTGGTTGGCGCAGTGGCCAGACAACTCGCCTCATACCAAGGCGATCCGAGGTAGATTCCCGGCGGGGTCAGTCCCCGGATTATCGCATGTGGGAATCGTACCGGACAATGCCGCTGGTCGGCGTGTTCTCGGTGATCTCCCGCTTCCCCCGCCCCTTAATTAAGGCGCTGCTCCGTACTCACATCATATCATCCCTCACCAGCGCTAAAGAAAATCGACGTGGAGTGCTGACCAAAATCTCTTCAATCAGTCACACATAATTCCGGTGCCAAGAGATCGCGTATCTTGGTGTCTCATGTTCATCACCAGTTAGGAAGAGTAGCGAAGAAGCACTGTTGTATAGCTGTTATTTTACTAGGTTTTACACATGTTTTATAGTGGTTGGGTGGCTGTAGTCAGAGGTGGGCACTTTATACTGAAACTAGTAATGTGGTTAAGTTAATGGTGAGGGTTACGGTTAAATGATATATATTAATGTAATTATGGTGGCTTTACTCTACATAGTTTAGTTACAAAATACTACACGGTTGTACTACATAATTTAGGTGGGAGGGGAGCGGTTGTTTAACTAATTACGTTGTTCTACTCTATGATGGGTGAGCTTATACCTCACC
>PNEQ01100632.1:0-47627 GCA_003012365.1 Medauroidea extradentata | reverse complement strand
CAGTTACAAGCCAGCTTCAATACAATACACACTCTTAGGGCTAAGCTTACAACACTCAGTTACAAGCCAGCTTCAATACAATACACACTCTTAGGACTGAGCTTACAACACCCAGTTACAAGCCAGCTTCAACACCATACACACTCTTAGGACGGAGCTTACAGCACCCAGTTACAAGCCAGCTTCAATACAATACACACTCTTAGGGCTGAGCTTTCAATACCCAGTTACAAGCCAGCTTCAATACAATACACACTCTTAGAGCTGAGCTTACAACATCCAGTTACAAGCCAGCTTCAACACCATACAAACTCTTAGGGCTGAGCTTACAACACTCAGTTACAAGCCAGCTTCAACACCATACAAACTGTTAGGGACTGAGCTTACAGCACCCAGTTTCAAGCCAGCTTCAACACCTTACACACTCATAGGACTGAGCTTACAGCACCCAGTTACAAGCTAGCTTCAATACAATACATACTCTTAGGACTGAGCTTACAACACCCAGTTACAAGCCAGCTTCAACACCATACACACTCTTAGGACTGAGCTTACAGCATCCAGTTACAAGCCAGCTTCAATACAATATACACTCTTAGGGCTGAGCTTACAACACCCAGTTACAAGCCAGCTTCAATACAATACACACTCTTAGAGCTGAGCTTACAACATCCAGTTACAAGCCAGCTTCAACACCATACAAACTCTTAGGGCTGAGTTTACTACACTCAGTTACAAGCCAGCTTCAACACCATACAATCTGTTAGGGACTGAGCTTACAGCACCCAGTTACATGCCAACTTCAACACAATACACACTCTTAGGGCTAAGCTTACAACACTCAGTTACAAGCCAGCTTCAACACCATACACACTCTTAGGACTTAGCTTACAACACCCAGTTACAAGCTAGCTTCAACACCATACACACTCTTAGGACTGAGCTTACAGCACCCAGTTACAAGCCAGCTTCAACACCTTACACACTCTTAGGTCTGAGCTTACAACACTCAGTTACAAACCAGCTTCAATACTATACACACTCTTAGGACTGAGCTTACAACACTCAGTTACAAGCCAGCTTCAACACCATACAAACTCTTAGGGCTGAGCTTACAACACTCAGTTACAAGCCAGCTTCAACACCATACAAACTGTTAGGGACTGAGCTTACAGCACCCAGTTACAAGCCAACTTCAACACAATACACACTCTTAGGGCTGAGCTTACAACACTCAGTTACAAGCCAGCTTCAATACCATACACACTCTTAGGACTGAGCTTACAACACACAGTTACAAGCCAGCTTCAGTTTCATACACACACACTCTTATAGAATTTTTTAATTAGGCATCCTTCCAATCATGCACTACATTAGGCCAATTTAAAATGTAAATGAAATCATAGTAACAATTTGCTCACTTGTTCTTGCTCTATGATTGTCACGCCGACCTAATGCAGAGTTAAATGTTCTATTAAAAATTACGACTAATGAACATCAATGTATGAGGCCACTATGGTAATTTATATACATTTTTTAGCAAAAAATGTTACAATATAAGAATTTATTCCATTAACTAAACCTCTTGTATCTTTCATATTAATATAGTGAAATTACACCATAATAAGTAATTGCGTGTCAGAAAATGTTATCATATATATTTTGTATAAATCATCGATGTCGTTTGTTACGTTACATATTCCATATTTAGTACAGTACGTTAATACCAAAGTTTTTGTACTAAAATATAGAATGTTTTCGCTTGTACAATACCGAGCCCAGGTGGCGCAACAGTAACAAGTTAGACTTACATTAGGGAGGACCCAGGTTCGATCCCCGGCTCCGGCCATCCGGATTTAGATTTTCTACGGCTTTTCTAAAACGCTTAAGGCGAATGCCGGGTTGGTTCCTTATCATAGGCCATGTCTGACTCCTTTCCCAACTCCTGCCATTGTATCAAGTCACGTGACACCGTCTCTCGTGACTTCGCTGTCGACGAGAATTAAAGCTAACTTACTTTACATTTGTTTTTACAGCACAATAGAATTTGATGTGCAAAATGGATAATTTAAAAACTAATTGCGATATTTCAGGATACCAATGTGTTAGACTAAGTTACATTGTTTGTACAACGCTGTTACTACTGTAATTGTAACCTTTTTGCATTATATGTTAAATATAATAAAATATGTTATATTTTTAGTTGTTGCAATATTACAATACATTATTTTCAATGGGACATTTACAGTTGTAAATGTTCTACAGAGAATGATAAAGTACTGGTTTTTGTTAGGATTGGTAGGAATTGAATGTTTTTATTGTATTGTGTGCAATAGCTTCCAGTAAAGATATATAGCTGTTAGGTTAATAGTTAAGGCATCTATAAGAGTAAGATAAATGACACAAGAAAGTGCTTCTATGACAATTGAAGAATCACCCAAAGTGGTTCTACTCCTATACTCAAATAACTGCGAAAATAACATTATTGTCATACATGCGCGTGTTTGGTTATAAATAATTTGTGTTATTGCTAGGAAAAAATTCACTTCAATATTGAACAAAAATAGATTTTTACATCACATAAGGAACTAAGTTATTTAAATAAATAATTAATAACCTTGAGTTGTTTTAAAATGGGGAAATATTCCTTCGAAATTAAGAAATAACTAAAGAGCTTAGTCTAGGCCAATGCAGCAGACACAGTACAAAGTTTTCAGTGATTATTATATGTTTTTTTATATATTTTATTATTGGCTGCTGCTACTGTGAACTTAGGCGCGGAAACTCTTGTTTACTCTAATTACTTCTTATGGCCGTACAATGGTAGTTGTAGACGACTTAATTTGTTTAACTTATTTAATTGTTGGTTTAACCTGGGAACAGGACTCATTTCGTAGTTCATATCACGTAAAATTAAGGTCCTCCAGAAATTTCGTTGAAATGAGTACGTAACATTTTGGTCCAGTCGGGGCCGGATAGTGCCTGCACTTGCAATAACAGTGCTTTATTTTATATCTGAAAACATGCATGAAAGCGATTTAATGTATTAATTGTCGAGTTATTTTGCGTACAAGATTTATTATTTGCGAACGGTAACCGTAACCTCAAAACCGGACGCAATCATGACAAACTCGTCTGGATTGGTACGTAGATTAAAAAGACAGAAATATCTTTTGAAGCGTGCGGTAGGATTATTGGAAGTGTTAAAATCAGATTCTTCCGAGGAAGAAATATTTAAAGATACTCTACGGGATCTACCACAGGTACGCCAATGGGAGAAGGAAGATTATCATGCCCTTGAAATTGCGTTAAAGAACGACAAGAAATTTAATATTGTTACAAATGCAGAACGTCTAGCGAGTTTTGATGATCAATATTTGTAGTTTACGGCAGAGTTTGATTGTTTGACAAGCGTGACTACAAGATCTCACAAGAAAATGTTTTCCTCTAGCGACAGTTGAACGTTGTATGTAACGTTGCCACGAATAAATCTTCCTATCTTCAACTGTGAGTTAAAAACATGTACTATTTCTTCAACGTAATACGATCAATTATAGCAAAACACCCAATTTTGAGTAATGTGGAGCGTTTAGTATTGAGAACGTCGTTAGCCGAAGATCTACTGTTGTTAAGACAGTTACTTTCATTGACTGAGGAAAATGTGTAGTATCATGGGATATTTAAGCCTAAATGCATGAAAATAAGCATCTGATCACATGCCAGCTTATTTATGTACTTATTAAAGTACCTACAGTAACACAAGATTCACCAATATCATTGAAGAATTTGTTGACAACTGTGGTAGAAAATATTGCAGCATTGCAAGCCCTCAATATCCCAATCAACACGTGGGATTTATTGCTCATTCACATTTCACAGAATGAGCTAAATTGTTCACTTGGTCGGTAATGGGACTCAGTACCTACTCTGGCACAGGTTACATCATTTTAAGAAAAATAGTGTCAGTCTGCAAAGGCAGTTGTTCGATTTAAAGACAAGATAACTGCATTAAAATTTTTTTCTGTTACACCAAACATGTATAACTCACTCAAACGTGATTTTGTTCCATCCCAGAGTTACAATTTATGTCCATATGCTTTACAAGTGTTCTGAATTTCTTCAAAATCGCCATTTGAGCATTTTTGTACTGCTGAGCAAATTTTAGTGGGTTTGAGTTTTCTACGCGGCTCGCACATAGCTAAATATTGTTTATCTCTGTGGAAAATGTAATGCCGCAAACCACACACTACTTCATTTTGAGGACACTACTAAAACTAATACCACATCGAGCGATCCTATAGACCCGACCTCAGTGACATCTACACCTAACAGAGCAGCCCAGGAAGGTGGGTCCAGCACCTTCACAGCAGTAACATCGCAAACAATGTCGAGCTCTACTGCAGTGACGTCATGTACTGTTGTCAACTGCAGTGGTTGAAGTGATATCACAAGGTAAGGTGCACACAGTACGTATATTGTCGTATTATGCTAGCCAAGAAAGTTTTGTTTCTGAAGTCTGTGTTCAGCATCTTGGCCTTCAATGCAGACAAGTACATTCGCTAGTTCATGGGTTACCCCAGATCCCTGTTATCTCAGTCATGAACTTATCAACACTCACCACAAGGCCCATTGGCCAAGAGTCTCCTCACTATCAAGTCAATACTTCCGTACTTCCCAAGATTTCATCACAGTTTCCTATTTCATAGGTCAATTCTTCCTCTTGGACTCATGTGTCTCATCTTAATCTAGCAGATCCTGATTTCACCACCCCAATTCAATTGAATATGTTGTTGGGAGCGGGAATATTTGGCAGGGAGTTTACTAGGCATAGGTTGGGAGGAGATGCTGAGTAGCCAGTTGCCTTACAATGTTTTTGGCTAGGTTGAATGGATGCCATGGACCCAGATACTACTGTTGATTCAACCGAAGTTGCATCATTGTTTGTTTCGTCTATCGCACAGACACCAGTACTTGAAGGTACGATGAAAAAGTTCTGGAAGCTGGAAGAAGTGCCTAAACGAAAGTATATTTCTCAAACATATACTGCTTGTGAAAAAACACTTGTGGTCACCCATGAACGAGATAGTACAGGCAGGTATGTGGTTGTGTTGCCCTTTGTTGATCCCAGCCCTGATATAGGTGAATACAGATCGTACGCTAGTCTTGAATCAATGGATTGCCGCTTCAAGAGACGACCAGATTTCCGTGACGCCTATTTAGCCTTAATTCAAGGTTTCTTGGAGAGTGGACATATGGAATTGGTTGCTTCAGCTACCAATGTTTTTCTGAGAACATTCTATCTTCCACATCATTAGGTCAGAAAACCTGATAGCACAACGACAAGACTTCGAGTAGTTTTCAGTGGATCATCAAATGGAAGCAGTGGCCTTAGCATTGATGATGTTCTTTCTTCCTACCCCCAACCTTCAGACAGCTATATGTGAGCTCCTTCGCGATCGTTGTCATACTATAGTCGTTACAGGATATATTAAACAAATGTATAGACACATTGCAGTTCACAAGAAACACCAAGATTACCAATATATCGTGTGGAGGTGGTCAAATGAGGATTCTGTTGAGGACAACCATCGAAAGAGAATGACATATGGAGTAGCAGTATCTCATTAATTAGCAATACATGTTCTACAGGAACTTCCTAAGGATGAGGAATTTAGGTATCCGAATGTAGCTCGTGCACTGATGAACGATGTGTATATTGATGGTGTTGTCACTGGGGCAAATAAATCAGTTCAGTTACGAAAATAATTAGTGAAGTTGATAGCTACAAGGAGCTTCAAACTCAGGAAATTCACTAGAAAATGTTGAGAAGTTCTTACGGGACAGTCCGAGGATGTCTTATATAGTCCTGGTTCTCTTGTCTTTGACAAGGAATGGGGTTTAGCTGTTAATGTGCTTGAACTTAAGTGGAATCCTTCGTCAGACATATTTTCAAACATTGTCCAACATACCACTAATTACCATAGTAAACGAGGCATCTTATCAGATTTGGATACGATCTTCGATCCATTCCTCTGGTTACCTTCAATCTTGTTTTTTTTTTTTTTTTTTTTTTTTGCCGAAACACTTATTTAGGAGTTGTGGCTTCATGGATTTGGATGGGGTGACAGTCCTCCAGCAGACATTGTAGAAAGATGGCGTTGTTTCAAAAGTGAGCTTACTTTGCTATCACTCATCAGTATACCTCTCCATACAAATCATCTTCAATCAACTGCCAATGAACTCTAAGGATATTGTGACAGTTTCGAAAGTTGATGTGCAACTGTAATGTATATTCGCATATTGCATCCAGATGTAAATATTACAGTTATCTTGGTAGCATCAAAATCATAGGTTGCTACAGGGAAAAGATTTTATGTTCCTAGATTGGAGCTGCGTGCAGCACTAATGTTGGCCAAACTTATCAGTTATGTCCTTACTCCTTGCAGTGTATCAAAAGTATATCTGATTCAGTCTAGTGTGTGCATGGTCAGACTCCACAATTACTTTGTACTGGGCTACTTCATATCGACATAATTGGAACATTTTTAGCAAATAGAATACGTAAATTGTAAGTGTTAGTACCAGCAGCATGGTGGCGGCATGTAAGAACAGAAGACGAGAAACTTGCAGACTGTGATTCGTGAGAGCTGTTTCCAGTTAAACTTACCCATCATCACTTGTGGTTTTCCGATGGATCTGGGATAATCTCGTACGATGGACTTGAGTTTTACATGGTCTCTATATGTGCAAATACAGTAGTGTAAAAAAAAACTAAAAACTTTTAGATATGTGTGCGTCACAGAAGGTTCCGTCTGAGAAAAATCAATTTTTGGAAGGAGGGGGACAAAATGAGGCGTAGGAGCAGAACAGGGTATTCAAGAAAATTAAATTTTATGCAAGAAAAAAATTCGTGGGATGTGCATGCGCCCTCGATGGTTTCTACCAAAACCAATTATTAAACGTGAATTGTGAAGAACAGAATGTGGTACCCAAAAAAGTGGAACAGTTTTTATTTTAAACATAATATATTATACGTTCATATAAGTATCTAACTAAGGGTAAACTAACAAAGACAACCCATTGACTGAAAGCTAATTTGACTATTAATTTCAAAGCATATTTAATCCGACCACAGCCTTGGGGGTTCTAATGTAGCAAAGTCCTGAAATATTCTTACCGGAACTGACGTATTCATCATAATTAAGCAGGAATTACTCTTTATTTATACTCGTTCGATGGTAATCATGGATTTATCTAAAACATATTCCGTGTTGTTTAACACTTTTTGGTTCGAATTATTTCGATATATATATATATATATATATATATATATATATATATATATATATATATATATATATATATATATATATATATATATATATATATATATATATATAAATGATTGCCTGTTGTGTTTGAGATACATAAAAAGTTAACTGAAAACACTTTACATCCCATTTCATCACTTTTCACCCCGTTAGGTGACAAATTTCGAAAAATTAATAAACTACATCTCATGTATGTAGGTAAGCAATAATCTTCAGCGAAAAAGGCGTCGAAAATTAAATTTTGGTGAAAACGATGTGTATATATTACGAACAGAAAACCCATTTAATTTCACTTTTTTGCTTCTATAAAGTTGAATTTGGATAATATCAAGGTACAGAATTTCGGTCTTTACGTAAGCATCATTATGAAGGAACAGCTTTTCGATTATCTTGAACGGTTGAATACATATGGAAGAAAAATTAAAAAATAATATTTCTTTTCACCCCCTTAGCTAAAGAACTTCGAAACATCTAGCAGTCCTGTCATAAACATTTTTATACGGTACTATTTGAATTACGGATGACGGTTATAGCCTATTGGGGTCGAGCTGTACAGACTATTAATAAAAAGCACATTTCCCCCATTTTTACTCTTTTGGAGTAAAATTTATAAAAAATACACCTAGGCCGGAATTCATAGTCGAAGTTAAACTTAAACAAGCATTACTTATGCAGGCCAAGTTGTACTTGATGAAGTAACCAAATAAGTATCGCTACAATATCAGTACCAACATGACACAACTGAACTTGTATTTGAATTATAGCAGTCCTCTAGAGTAACTGAATAATTGGTAACATTCGATTGTCAATTCCACTTGAAAGTAATTTTCTTGTACTTTAATGCATGTTCAAAATTAAATAACAACACTAAGGTCAAAAACGTGGTAGTTAATGTGTTAATATATATTTTTGTATCTATGCAGTTTGCTAACTGAGAAATAAAAAATTACATTCACGACTCGACTCGATGACAAATACGTACTGCATGAACACGTGCTGCATACTTGCTGATTAAAATATTTTACTTCATTGTGTTTCAGTTGATATTCAGGGTAGGAATATAAATTGTTTTTAAATTAACGTTCATATATGCCACTTATTATTGCCGAACCTATTTTGCTTACCAACAGACAACTTAACCTCATATCTAAAAGCTGGCTATGAGCACATGTAATTTTTGTGAATGAAGTGGTAAAGTGTACTAAAATAGTAATGTTGTGATCTTATGATTAACTTTTTCTCAAATTCAAAACTGGGAAGCTTCCACAATATTATTGCTGTGTACGTGTTGCACTTGGCAGACATTTTTTTTAGTTTATATGTTAGAAAACGTCCATTCGTTTGCTTCAATGAAGTTAATATAATGCTGGTTTTTACAAGTTTGTCCTAACATTGCGTCTGTTACTGACTTCAAATGAAACGCTCTTATATTATACATCCTGAACAAATTCTAGACCGCATCTCATGCTGCGTTTGAAATACAGTTTATAAACGGCCTGCCGGACGTGTTTTGCCTACCAACTGATGCCATAAGCTATCACAGAACAGACATTGATCATATTTGCAATTCTCGAGTATTATGAGATAATGTAAACGATATTGTGTACTAAAATTGAATGCTGTGATCACATAATTATTTTCTGTCAACTTCCAACCTGTCATGCTACCACTTGACGAAAAATTATTTAGGTTATAGGCGACGCTAATTTAGTTCACTTCAATTAAAATGATTTATTCCTGTTTTTATAAGTAGGTCCTAACAAAAACTGATGTTCTTCTGTAGAAATTTACTAGGACTAGGCCTATTATTGGTAGATTTTAAACATTTTCAATCTGCAATGTTTTTATTATCATATGTATGTAAATTGTAACGAAATGTTGAGTTCATATTGAAACGGAATTTACAAATAAAATATAATTCCCAGGGATAGGAATATCTTACTAAATTCTTTAAGGAACCAAACACGAAGAAAGTGTTTGAAAAAAAGGTTATGAAATGAGGTTATGTTTTCGTAACTGTGTCGGTTGAATTTTTATTTTTCAGTTTTGTTCCATGTTCGTTTTATGCCTAACTTTTTAAATGCCTCTTTTCGTTAAATATTTGGAATGAAATATAAAATGTGAAGGAATCCCTTACACGACCTATTTCTTACATACAAATCCTTTACTTAAGTCAGCTAGGGCACATACTTGACAAAGTACTACTTATATGCTAGGATAAGCAATGCTTATTTGTTTATGACTACTTGTGAAAAAAGTAGCACTTTTTTGTGACTATAAATATATATTAAACAATACTTATTTTAAGTAATACTTCATGAAGCATTAATTAACGCTGTGACAAAAAGAAATACTTATTTCTAGCACTAGGAATTGAAAACTGTTCTTAAGCACGGGTACAAGTAGCACTTATTTCTAGTACCACATATCACCACGTTGAATTCCAGCCTAAAACTGTTTTTTGAGTATTTACGTAAGCATTATTTTGAAGCGTAAAGCAACTCTGAATCCCAAAGGGTTCAATTGATATCAAAATTATTCGAATTCACATTTTAGATAATTAATTCTAATATATGTAGAATTTCGAAAAATCATCACTAGACTAATACACATTTTTTAGATTGAAACATTACTGAAAGTCACGATGATAGACCGTTGGGTTCCAGCTATGTAGATAAAATTGAGAAAAACAGTTCACCTATTTCCCTCCCATAGGGGTGGAAATACGAAAATACCCTTCGTAGTGCTCGCCAACGACATAAATGGAACCCACTCAAAAATTTGTACGTTTGCAGGTCAAACTGTTTTGTATGCAGCTTAATATGTCTGTCAGTCAGTTAGTCAACAGTAAAACAGTCTGTCAATGAAGTATTTTATATGTATGCATGTATGTATATGTATGCATACATGTGTGTATGCATGTATGTACGTATGTATGCATGTATTAATGTGTGTATGATGTATGTATGTGTATATACATATTTGTGTGTGTTTGTGATATAAAATAGTAAGTTCACAAACGCAGAAGTTAAGGAAGTGCAGATTTCAAAACGGTTAACTGGTAACTGGAAAACACCTCTGTTAGGATCAGTATAACAGTAGCAATAATTTGAAATTTTTAATTCAGTATCGGACTGGAAACAACCAAACACATCAAAATTTCATGCGAGATGCTTTCCCGTTGGAAGGAGTTTATTATTGTATTTATTTAGAGTTTCTACATATAACTTTTAAGCCACCTGTAGGCTTACATTCCATGCACCTGGACTATTCTGCCTCGTGCCGTTCTTCAGGGCGACTAGTAACGAGCTACCTGTTGCTGACTCAAGTAGGGCAGATAAGTCCAGCCTCATTCCATTCATCTTGACCAGGCCTCGGGCACAGAATGCTTGAAGACTTTCTTTATAGTGACTCCGCATAAAGCGACGTGGGACCACGTGTAAATATAGTTTCACTAACTACTGCGTGGCTCACGAAGTTTTAAAACTATATGACGCCTTTTTCTTTTCTAATTACCGTGTTATATAATTAAGTAAAATTTACTAAAAACATATTTTGAGTTAAACCTAAAAAACCAATTTTTTTTTTTGTAATTTAAAAGACACACGCTAGCTATTTGCACAAAAAATTACACAAAAATAATATTTATTCTACTTGCAAAACAAATTCCACTTAAAAATGGTTGATTTCCGTATAGACAAAATAACAATTTGTGAAGGAGGTTCTCTAATTAGTTTACATTTATATTCATCTTACGGAAATTTATGGTTTCAGTAGTTACCAAATATGATTCACGATATTCGGAATGATAATGTTTAAAATCAAACACTGTTTTATATAAATTAATTTTTTTTTCTCGGGAGCTTAGATATAAGAGTTTTCAAGTATGTGTATATGGCTAACTACTGTACATTCGCGTAAATGTTGCACTTATGCCACTTCAAACGTACAAATTTTCGGAATTAGTGACATAAAGAAAATTTCTAATTAATTTAAATTGAACTATTTACTGGGGCAAGTTAATTCCATAGTCGGTATAAATTATTCACGTGTGTAAATTTAGAATGATATCTGGAAATCAAACATAATATCAATTATGTATTACAGAAAAAATAATTTCACTAACGTTGTCAATGATGAGTGCCTCATGTGAAGATGTAGAAGTGATAATAAATAAGAAAATATATTTGTCTTAGTTGTAGAAGACTTTGTAAGCAGACAACGCAGATAAGTGCAATAAAAATATTGCCAAAGTTGCATTAATGAGCACAAAATAAACAGATATCGAAATAAAGTACGCGACATATAGAGTAAGGAAATTCTTTAGACCAACCTGTTTAGAACAATTATTGTGATTAAATGTGCGCGCTTATGTGCTGATTAATGGTAAAAGAAACATTAGTATCTATCACTAAACAAACATATTGCACAATTTAATTTTGCAGTAAATATTTTACATAAGAATAAGTGTAGTACTTAGGCTACTTTCTATTGCTAGTGTTAAAGAATTTAAAAGAAAATAGGTTCTTTATTGTATAATTAAGTCTTATCAAGTTTTAAAAAGCGTACGTTAAGCTTTAATGTCACTTATTAGACGTAATATTAACACCTTTGTAAAGGAATAAGTAAATACTTCAGAAATTTGATGAATTGTAGTGAAATATGTATTACTTACTGAGTGATTTGCATGCATTGATAGTTGGAAATAAATAGTGTTTTTTATCTCACCCACATTTTCTAGATAGTAACGAGAAAAATAACCAGTGTAGAATATTTTAACGTACACGAACGGAGGGTATCAAACACTGATCTGCAACCAATACTTAGTTAAAACTGTTCATTTAAACATTACAGTTTTAATGGCACTTGAAATGGCTCAACTAAATGCATAACATACACTTTATCACAAATTAATTCTATAGTTTAAAGATTATAAATTCTAATTTTAGATTCGTAGGAACTTATTATTGTTTTAGATAGACTTATAAAAATATTTTGTAAAACATCATTATCAGTTTGTAAAATTATTACATTAGTTGTTTACAATATATAAGAATATGACTGCAAACAGCACGTAAATTAGACGTGTATTTAATTGGAACTTACAAAATTTTATCTCTAGTGTAACGAGTAATGCAATTAAATTTCAAAATACATCTTCACGTCAAATAAACAAACAATAATTTTAGTAACAGTAACCATATTATGTAACTATGAAAATACATGAACGTATCAAAGATATCGAATAAATTTACTGGATTACATCACATTTTACTTGAAATTTTTCTTTTATAGTCAGTTACTATTCAAAAAACTAGATTTAGTCTTCCTTTTGCACTTTTTATAAAATTCGAAACTGTGCTATAATGACGCGTATAAACATATTTAAATAATGCATGAGTGGTAGATGAGACCGGGAAGAAATTACTTGCTCATCCAGATCTAAATTCCGGTTTAAAACGCTTTATGTTTCTTGTTGAAAAGAAAGTTGTTAACGACCGCATTAGCCGGGACCTTGAGAAAGAAACCTGTTACCGCACACCATAAATGTGTTTCATCATCGCTTAGGAATTTATTAAGCGTAGCAATCCTGTTTTATGTGCGTGAAGATACAACAGTTTAACAATACTATTGCACAGAGAATGCCAAACACTTGTAAGATGCAAGCTTGCTTGTAGACCGTTGCCCATAAGGAGAAGTCAAGAAAAATACATGTTATTCTTACGCATAAATGAAAACATTTACGATTACATCACATGGCCACGCAGATGAATGCCAGAGCCTGTACAAACAGTAATTGTACAGTGGCACGCGTTATAGAAGGCACCAGCATTGCCGTCTGCGGGAAGTTCTGCTATGTAAGGCCATTCACCGGGACCTTGAATTTCACATTATAATCAAATCAATATCTTGCACCCTAATACAAAATACTGTCATTACATGCCACTTTTCTACCATCAGTAATTACGAACATTTAATGCGGTTTTCTACTATAGACACACTTCAGAAGTAAAAATGCGTAGGACCGATCGTTTTCGTATAAAATTCGTAGAAGAGGGGGCTGCAATAAGAAAATACTTACTACATAGGCAATACGGCGTACACGTTTGAATGGCTGGCTGCCGTACCAACTGCTATGACTGAGGGATGGGAGAGAATGGAGGTCTAACATCTCATCAACAGCTAAGATCACTGGATACAGTAACACGTAGAACTGAAGAATGTCAAAGAACCGGGAAAGGAATCGGCCATGACCAATACCAAGGGATTCAACCCCTCATTTTCTTGGAGTGATTTTGGGAAACCATGGGAACCTGGAACAAGGAGGGGCGGAGTCGGGAATCGAACCTGTAAATTCCTCCATCGCAGAATAGTGTTAACGTCCCGCCGCCGCGTTTCCCCGAACAGAACAGTTCAGTAATATTTTGGACGTATTTTGTTTAAACTCACGGAGACCCCTGAAATTAAAATGGTCTACCTGAGCATAGTTAGTAAGTAAAAACTATCAGTAATTGATAGACAAAATTGAGAATATTAATTTGCCGTATGTGTTTGCTGCACGTTGGTTTGTCGTCCTCCTGCACTTTGCTATGTTATCAGAACTTACTCAACTATCCTTATTTTCACTTCTACTGCTACATACTATTTGAGAGCATTTACAACATATTTTCTCAGTAATCCTTTCATGCAAGGTTATTAGGACGGCCATTAAACTTTAATGATGACATGTTAAACGTATTATTTTATTATGGACAGAGATTTTGGTGTCGCGAGAAGTATTCCATTTTATACTGTATAATTTGTGTATTCGACAACATGTCACGATCTGTCATCAATAATCTGTTTTCTGTTTGTCCCTACATAAATTTGGTTTTCTTAATCACTCATTGCTGTGAAAATTCTTCAATGATTGCAGTATAAATAACAAAATATTACATTGTGCAGTGTACTTGGATACATACATTTCACTGAAATCACTGAAGTGTATTCTAACACATTTTGAACGTTATAAAATAGTAGAGTATAATGCATATATTGATCCCGATTACATAACATTTATTTATTACGTGTTCTTCTGAATGACCTCACAAAAATTCCAATTCGTGTCCTCACTTTTAATGTCCCACCTCGCTTGTTCGAGGTGTTGTAATGACTGTGGATTTTTTATATGATCTGTCAGAATGCATCCCCTGTTATACAAACAGGTTTATTGATCAGACCCACTGCTTTCGTATGTAATTCTCGTTAGTCGACTACAGCTATACATGTACAGAAACGTGAAGAATACGAATAGTATTTGCGCAATCACGTACTGACATTAAGCACACATAGAAATTATTGCGAATGTAGCAGTACCTCCATCGTTATTGTAACGTGTACAGTAAGTGAATATACCTCCATTATTGTCATCGAGCGAGGTGGTGCAAGTCTATCACGTTCCAAGAATCTACGGGATTCGATTCCCAACTCCGCTCATCCCTGTTCCTCTTTCCCATGGTTTCCCGAAATCACTCTAGGAAAAATATGGGTCGAATCCCTTGGTATTGATCATGGCCGATTCCTTTCCCGGTTCTTTGACGTTCTTTAGTTATTTGTGTTACTGTATCCAGTGATCTTAGCTGTTGATGAGATGTTAGACCTCCATTCTCTCCCATCCCTTAGTCAAAGCAGTTGGTACGGCAGCCAGCCATTCAAACGTGTATGCCGTATTGCCTGTGTAGTAAGGATTGTCTTATTGCAGCCTACACTTTTACGAATTTTACACGAAAACGGTCAGTCCTACGCATTTACAGTAAGGCGACCATTTTTATTTCTGACGTTTGTCTATAGTAGAAAACCGCATTAAAAGTTCGTAGTTCCTGATGGTAGAAAAGTGGCATGTAATAACAGGGGTAGCCACCCTAGTATTTTGTATTAGGGTGCAAGGTATTGATGTGATTCTCATGTGTATTTCAAGGTCCGGGTGGTATAAAACAATGCTCAACTTGTCATCATAAAATGCTTCTTTATTTCCATTATTTTACAAAAATACACTTAAAATTTGTCATGATTAAGGTATTATACAACCCTTAAAATTAATTTTAGATACAAAGTGTTCCGTATATTTTTGCTTGATTTATTTTTCATAAGGAATCACCTCCCGAAGTTTGTAGGTCTAATTCAGCTGCATCCTGTATATATATATAAATATATATAAGGTAATATTTCACACAAAGTGATTAAAATTACTAAATAAAATACATGGACAGTTATTGAAATACTCAGGACAACATAACAATGGCAGCACACAAACATTAACTGAAACGGAGGCCAGATAATATACACAGGTAAATGATACAACGATGACTTCGAAGACGTAAAACAGGATAAACACCAATGACTTTATAGAACACATTGAGTCAATGGCTTCTTTTCTGACAGTTGACTTTGCTCTTCATACCCCTTGAATTGTTTCTAGAAATTTACAATTAACAATTTTATCTTAATTTCGGCTGCATTTAATCACCTAAATTAATAAATGGTTTTTAAATGATTGGTATAGCACATCTCAAGAAACGAGCAAGCAATGATTAGGTTCCTTCAGGATTATAGTTATTTTTCGCCTACTTTCCGAAAAAAAAATCACCGTGAATAACAGTAGGCTACTGTAGGCTACAAATTGAGCTATGATAAACAACCAAATAAAATATTTTTGTACTTAACATAGAATTTTTAAATTTAATAAACAGGATTACAAATATTTGTGTAATTCAATGACTAAGGTTTGAATTTATGCATTGTATTAATAATAATAATTCCAATTCCGTTTACCGTCTACAGCTATTTTTATGCATATCCCTACCTGACGCTGTGTAAACAACAATATTCAGTATCTCCATGTATAATTCCTTCCTACTTCCACTCTTCCAAGACGAAACGTAACAAAGTATTGAATGACACCGCTGGCATTGACATACGCACTGCTTGTTTTGAATAAATTTTTGGTGTCACTGAGACGTGAGGAATTCTACAATGAGCAGTGCGAAGTAAATTTATTAAGATTGATAAATGTTTACAGCAGTAAAATATTACACTATAAAAATAGGTCGTATTTCATTGAGTCTTTCACACACACACATATAACACACACACACACACACACACACACATATATATATATATATATATATATATATATATATATATATATATATATATATATATATATATATCTGTGTGTGTGTATATATATGGCTTACTATACAGCTTTGGTAAATTTAACCATGGCTGGTATTAAAATTAAAACAAAGAAACTATTTGCTTGAAAGCGACGAAATATGTCCGTTTATGAAGTCGTTCTTGTAACAGCGGTTGTTTGGTATGCAAATGTTCCTATTTACACACACGATGGTTCAGAAAACTTGTCGTTTATTTTTTTAGAGCAGGTATGTAAAACATTTGTTAAGTAATAATTTTTGTGTTCTATTCTATGGTTCCAACTAAAACTGTTAAAAATATTTTGAGAGTGCACGCGAGTCTGATTCTAGTTTCCATTAAATGCTACCCATATTTTGTCGCCTATTCTGTGTACAATTTTGTAAAGGCAACAGAGAAGAAAACAGCGAGAGTCAGCCAGATTAGCAGAATCACGAGTTTCTCGGAATTATACGTCACCAGTGTATGAATGTAAAAATTAATGAAATTATTTGTAAGTCGCGATGGTCTCAGTGGCCAACCCTCCGCCCTCCCCCAGTAGCTCAGTTGGTCGAGCAACCGACTTTGGTACGAGGGGTTCTGGGTTCAATTCCCAGGTCTCGCTGGGTATAAAATTTGTGTTTGTGCGCTTAAGTCATTTTAATTGTAAGTCAACAAAACTGTCGAAAAGGGGAATGCTCTAATATTAAAGTTGTAAATGGGGGATGTTTGGCTCGTTGGCGATGTTGAGACCTCGCCAAGGAACCTAACAAAATATAAATAAAATAAAAATAAAAGTGGGACCGTGCGTAGTAGGCAAGCAGATGATTGTGGTTTCAAATCCATTCACATATGTAATTTTATATTTACACGTAAATATTATTTGTATAAATGTTACTGTGTAAATAACCTTATTTTCGTGATTAGAGTAAGAAAATTATTTTAAATTTTTACAAGCTTTAGTGGTTGCTCGAATAAATGAAGTACGTTTGATTTAACAATATCTGTATTTTGTCACCAACACGTCATTTGGTTAAAACAACACAAATATTTCAAACAAATAGTTTAGTTGTGACAAACCATACATTTGTTTTCACGTTTTTAAATACACCATTTGGTTTATTCAAACAAATTTACTTATATTTTCCAGTATTTAATCTCAGTGTTTTTTCGTTACATTATCTCAACTGTTAGGTCACATGCACACTGCCAAAAATGACAGCTGACACTGAATCGGGCACGTACAAAACACCAACTACGCCCTATGGCACTGACAAATTTACTGGAATTTCATGAAGGAGAGTAAAATGAAACAGATAATCGGAAATTAAGAGTATGTTAACGAATATCCGGTACCATAGCAAAGCCAGTAGCTTTCAACATTTTAATAATTAAAAAATGATTTCACTTTTGATGTGAGATCTTTTGACGTAGAAGCATGATAGGGATTGTTATTACAGACAATAAAACAGAACGTTAACACTATTGAAAAATGTTGTTTAGTGCCGGCTTACCACAACCGATCGCTGTCAAGAAAGACGTACCTGCACATTTGCCCTAGGGCACCTGCCACGCTAACACTGTATCTGGTTTGAATGTTGCTCATCTGTCAAAGCAAATATTTTTTATTGTTCTGAAATCATTTCTAAAACAACCACAAAATTTTAAATAACAACAAAAGGCAAATTCTAAATTATAATGCCCTTATTAATGGTGTGTGATCTTATGCCTAAAACTAAATAGTGTAACAAAAGAGTTGGCAATAACAGAGATGCACACCATAGTTTGGTTTTTAAAGTTTTGCATGAGTTAGTCCAAGTACGGTAACATTATTCTGCTAGCCATTGTTGTCTTTGAATGTTTATTAAATAGAAATCGCAAAACGGACTACGTAGTGTTAAATTTCTTGTAGCATGTATTCTAAAAGTCAACGTAAAGGATTTTAGATTTCTGATACAGTTAGAATTAAGTAACAAATTAATCAGTATTATGCGTAACTAATTCAACGAACACAAAAAGATCAAGTACTTGCATATAAAAAACGAAGTTGTCTGAATTTCTCAAACACGTGACACACGAACGTAAATAGTTTCCACGTACGTGATGTTGCTCAATGGCGAGATAGAACAGGAGAACCTAGATTTGAATCCATGTCGCTAAACAATTGAAAGAGAAAGTTGAATAAATGTTACGAGAACAAATTATCATATTTGAATGTCACTATACAAGTTGTTTAATATGTTAATTTATTTCAACGTTCAGAAATGTAGACATTTACTGGAGTAGCACATATCTTCCTCATAATATTTATTTTCAAAGCGAAAAATTAAAACTACAATTTTTGGTAGCTGAAGTCTTCTAGGAAATTGTGTAACTAGCACATATTTAATTTATAAAAAATATTGTTTTGTTTTTAAAATCACGTTAGGTATAAATTTTTTATAAAATATAATATATGTTTTCCATAATTTTTAATGTATTCAGATTTTTATATCCACTGAAATCTCACGACGCACATCAAGCCAATTCCCATACTTCGTATATCGCGTCTGTACGTAACAATAAGAAGATATTTGGATTACTTTACTGTTAATAAACCCGTTTATTACTACGACTGAGATTGTTCAGTTATGAGGCACAAACCGTTCCTTTGGCTTCTTAGTGATTACGTGTGTTATCGTGATTAGCAACATACGATGCAACCCCAAGGATACCAATACGCATTAAATGGAAAGACTAGTGATCATTTAAATTGTGCAGAACCCAATTTATATTTACAACAAAACTCAGAGTTAATAATAAGTGCTGTTACTGTTATAGGCTGTGGTGTTCGTAAACTTTCACTTGACGGGTCCTGAAAACGATAATATTCTATCAGGTTATGTTTAAACATTTTTTTTCATAAGTGCTATTTTAAACACATTATTCATAGAAGTGCTAATTTAACAGTAGTAGCTGTTTGTTTTTACCAACTTGTTGCAATCATTAAACCAACCAATTAATCTATCTAAAATTTTATTTAACTATAATTAATTCTAGAAAATTCTTCACAGCCTGAGAGAATAGGTTGTACAATATAATCATTTCAATGTTTTTTTCTGTGATGGAAATTATATTTGATTTATAACGTTAGTCTATCTTAAACGTAAATAACAATTGCAAATAGAATATATAATACATTGTTTCTATCGTTTAAGGCTTTTAAAACCTTTCTGTTCGACGATACATGTTTCGAAAATCTTCATATCCTAATAAAGAAAAATGGAACTATCTCTTCTTTTAGTTTAAATACAACATAAAGGTGGGTACCAGATGACAAGTAAATGTTTACTTACTTTTACTCTTTCGATGTTATAATCCTAAAAATTCTTTAAATCTTAGGATATTTGGTAGGAACAAATTCTCTTTTCATTACTAAATTTACATTTCTCTCAGTTAAATGATACTGGTATCATAATTTTGGTCCAACACAAGCGCTCGTATAAAATGCTCACCTTATGTTCAGGAACTACTGTTTTCCTATTTTGAATTAATCATTTAAAATTATTAAAATATTTTATTTTAATTATCAAGTCTAGTAATAATTTAAAATTATTTTAAATATAGAAGGAATATCCTTTAAGAACTTGAATATTGTTCTGGCATGAAAATATGGAACTCAGGTTTAACATAAACACTCGTACAAAATGCCAATATTACCTTCAGCTTCTTCTCGCCAAATTAAAAGGAACCATTTTTACTATCAAATATTTCCTTTACAATAAGAGAGTATAAGAGATTGTTGTTAGCTTGTAAGCTGGTGTAGGATTCCTTTTATTTTTCCATTACGATTACTTTAATTTTATATTGTTGCAATAATGTTGGTTTTTATTATTTGCCAATTTACAAGTACGTAGGCATACCAGCCATCAAATGTGTATCAACTTTCTTCCAATATGCAAACAACTGTTTTTAAATAGAAACCATCTTTATATTTTAAGGTAATTTTTATTTGTTTCAAAATATTACTTCATAACAATGAATACTAATTTAACAAAAAACTTAGTTTTTGGTTTTTCTGGCGTACTAATTTCAACCAAATTTATATACCTGTATTTTTTCTTCAAAATTCATAGACAACGGTTCTAACTGATGTTTAACCGTTGGCCAACGTACGTTGCAATTGAAGCAGTGAAAAGTATGTAAGATAAACATTTGTTGAAATGTTAGAAAATCCTTTCAACAGTAAAAGCAACAAAACGTTTGCCCAGAGAAGAAAAAGTTACTGTTTTGTTCGTGTATATTCCCTTCAACCAAAATATTTACTTTGAAAATTTTACTTATGCATATGCAAAAAAAAGTTACGTCTGAACGTACGCTTCATTGTTGTACACCTTGACGTCTATTTATTTTATATATAAATACTTTACACGTTCTTTCAAGGATTTGTGTAATGGGAGTGTATGACTAGATTAAGTATTTTTGGACATATATCTTTGCTATGTAGACGTCTGTCAATGAAAAGTAAAGATATTAGAAAAAATATAAATAAACAGAGTATGATTTAGTTAACAGGATATATACAATGCATTATATTTCATAATGTAAATCGGATCAAATTAGCTAAGGACAAAAAATAGTCGAATTAAAATAAAAAAGGAAAATCCAGAAAGGCTTACAACTCAGGTATGAGACCTGCTTTGGCAAAGAGACAAACATATAAAATAACATGAACCACAAACAAGTGTACAACGATGAGACGAAACAAAACACAGCACTTTATCATACACGAAATGAAAAACAACTTTCGACACAACGATGAAACGAAACGAAACACGCCGTTTCCAGTTCCCGAAATGTCGTGGAAAACTTCTGAACTAATGTTGGTAGCCCTCGTAGAATATGGGACAGTAAATCTGTCGTTATACCTTATAATATTCTAGAAGTAATGAATATTTTGTCAGTAAAGGACTGTATTCGTCAAAAAAATTGTACTTTACAATCTACATGATTTCGAAATACACGGAGCCGCTCTTTCTCAGGCTTCGTATTCCTCCCTGCACAATTGTAATGAAGGTTGCTAGAAATGTTTTTATGTGCAAATGGGCCTCGCCACGACCCACGTGTGTCCCAGTTTGTTATGGCGTGGCTCACTGTACCACGAAGTCCAGTGGTTGCATAACAGGTTAAGATGGAGTTGAATGCAACCGACAGAAAAAAAATAGGAAGAGTTTGAAGTAATTACGTGCAATATTACTTTGTAGGAACCTGTCCACACTTCGCTCACTCCCAACGAGCAAGGTGTCCATACCGCCCTGTGTTGTGATGTGTTTCCAATAACACTCTACTACTATTTAACACTCACCTGATAATCGCCCTCTGAAGTGCATTGGAACTAAGCAGTTAAAGATGACGCACATATAATTGATAAAAGTGTGATTGTTGTTTCTGTAGTGATTTCCATTGCTAATTTATTAAAAATTTAAATTTTCCTGCATTCTAGTAGCAAAACATTTACGCACTCAAATCTATGAAATTATTACGTTGATTTACTTCTACTATAAAAAAATTCGTAACTCATTTTAACAAACAAAGAGTTTAACACTAATACTTTCTAATTTTGGTTTTACATAATTATACAACTCCTCTTGAATAAAACATTAATGAACATAGTAATCACAAAGTTAAAAAAAAAAAATACTGATGTAGTTCGTGTATAAACGATGTTGATTATGACTGTATACTGTTAAGAGAACAAGTGCGAAACATGACCTTTATGGTGTATAAAATTTTGTTCTGAGGAAATAAGAAATTGCAAGGAAATAGTACGATGTTCTGAAATTTTGGAACATTGTGTGTTCTCAATTACTGACTTACCGCGGATTTGTTTCTGTAGGTCTAATAGTGTACTGCGAAGTATTTTTAGCAAGCACATGAATTCTATAAATGAATTTACACTTGGAGAGTGAAATTAATATATTTAAAAAATTTAGTACAATATTTCAATACCTTAACATAATTTTAACAACACTGGCGTACGTTCTGCAAAGGATATTTACAGTAACAGAAGAAATTATCTGCCGCCTTCTGGTGTATAGTAGCGAGTAAACTTCCTTGTGTTATTACATATTATTACCTAATAACGGTAAGCTAAATAAAATACATATTTATTTCTCAAACTTTACGATTTCGTTTACGAACAGTTAGCGAAAACATACGAAAGAGGTGAAACAACAAACTTAAAGAGCTGGTTAATAGTGTATTTGTCTGTGACTTTGTGTATTTGCGTGGATTCAACTAGCATACGAAATTTCTGTAAAGTAAAAACTATTTTGCTTTTAAATATTCGTGATTGTACTCAGTTACTTAACAGCGTACACGCTCACAAATACAAGTGCAGGGCTTAAGGACACGGTCTTTAGCAATTATCACCATGTTTTCATTTATATAATTGTACCAGATTTATTAATTTTCTTATTTTAGACGCTAAATTATACGAAATTTTTCTCTTATAAAATTTTTATCTCCCATAGTTTTCACGCAAGGGCTCGTTAACGTCAAAATTTCCATACGTGACTACCGTTGTAAGGACTACTATAAAACCAACTCACTTAACCGAGCTGAAAAAATTCACAGTGAATAACGATGTTGTAGGCTACAAGTTCAGCTATGTTAAACCCCAAAATAATAAAATTTGTATTAAAATGTTATATATTTTAAAAAATATATGTATTAAATTACAGTATTTTAAATAAAATACGAAGCATTATTCCTTGTTTTTATGTACGGCAAATTGTAGCCTGTGACATCATTATACACCGTGAAATTTTTCAGTTTGGTATATCATACAAAATTTGATTTTAAAAAGTCATTACGTGAAACATATGAGGGATAAAAACATTTTTCATTAGAGCCAAATTTAGTCACATTTTGTGTCTTAAATAAAAAAAATTGTGTTACGAGTATAAAAATAAAAACATTGACATGAAAATTGTTGTAAAATGTGTCCTTAAGCTTAAATTGTGACTGAGGATACATAGTTCATTTGTTTTTGATGTTACAAAACAACATAAATGAAATTTTATGGTAACATTTATAAATATTATTATATCAGTAATGTACAAATAATAAGGTATTTTTTAATAATGCAATAAATTCTGCCACGGATATTTTGTATTATTTTTCTTGATATAGGGATATTTGAAATGTTATAGTAATGGAGATAGTTTTTCGCTAGTTTCCTGCGCATAAAAGTGTTTTTTTTTTTTTTTGTATTTACAGGGCAACAAGTAATACGCACAATATTTGTAATTAAACATAAAATAAGGAGTTTACTATAATTTTTTACTGAAAATAGTTAAAATTTTCCGAACTAGAAATATTCTGTTTATAATAAAAGCAAGCAAGAATTTTCTTGCTCATGTTACTTCAGGATCTTTGAAAAATATGGTTATTACATTAGTGAACGTTCTTACCTTGCTGAATTCTGATCCTGGCATACTTAAGCACGCCACTGAAATCAAAAGAGAAGAAACCAGTGAAATTCAATCCTTTGCAGTTATTGTAAACAAGCAGTGCTCAAGTAAATATTATCCACAATGACTTTCATTTTACACTGGCTTGCCAATAGGGCTAATTCAACTAAGAATTTGGTTGACACAAACGTTAAATGTAAACTAAAGCGACGGTTTTGTCTATAATCAAAATTAAGTTAAATTGGTAAGATACAAGTGACTGTATTATTGTAGGTAACTTGACCACATAGCCATTGCACGCACATTTTGACTTACAGTTCTGAATTTTCAGTACAATCTCATCATAATTATTAGGAATAATAATAATTGGTTTCAGAAATTGAAAACTATATGAATGCTAACTAAATTAGAATCAATGAAATTACCAAATTTTCAATAAATTGTGTAAGGTTTTCTCCTGGATAATCTGTTGTTTTGTCAACGTAGACTGACACAAAGTGAGAAAACAATAGGCTACGGAGGTAACAGACGGAAGAAGTAAATATAATTCAATGCTAAGTAAAATTTACATTGATCAATCTGTAATTTGTAAACAACAATTTAAATGTTTAACTGAAAATTTCATACCAACTATTAAATACTTTGAGGCTACATACAATAAATAACGAAAGCCTTGGCAGTAAGCATGATACATATTTTTATTTGTGATTATATGGTAAAGTCATATTTATTATACAAATTTTATAAAAAAGTTTTTTTTTATTGTAAAAATCTGAGTTACAATTATGTTCAGCTTCGCTCTGTTGCTCACTATTTATTTACGCTGCTCTGAAAAATTCACACTTAACAACGTAAACATAAATATTATGAAAACCGTGTAAAAAACTTACTCACTACACCGGTAAACATACACAAATATTTACTCAAAGTTCACTACAAATCAAGTGCTAATCATGGACTAGCGAAGCCGACCTCCGTACTATAATCAGCTGCTCATCAGTTTGCAGTACGTGAGCTCTGGTTTCGATCCCCATGTCCGGATGAGAGTATATCCGTGTCCGTTTATAAGTCTCCATAATTTTCAAGTCGCATTAGTCAATTTTAAGTCCACCCGAATTGATCCATCTATGAGTTAATATTATTCGTTCATATTTTGATGTGTCACGTGCCTCTGTTTTGAAGTTTATAATCATATAAATTCCTACAAAATATTTTAAAGGCCTATTCATTTATATTAGGAGAACATTTTCCAAATGCTGACAATTTTTCGCTAACGTACTGGTCGTCATTAATGGCACGTTGAACTCACATTTAAAAATACGTAAACTTCCTGTATAGTTTATTTACTCTGAGATGTTTACTTGTCAGACTCTTAGCGCGCATCCGCTCCTCTCCCGCGCTCTGCAGGCTCCAGAACCGGACTGGCGACCTCCATGGAGACGGTACTTTCACCTTCACCTGGAATGCTGAGGTTACCTCCTGGACGAGCCTGCACCGCCCATCTGGAGTAGGTACTTTCCCCATTATCAGCTACCTCTCTCTCCCTCCCTCTCTCTGTGTATCTTTTATGAAGCAACGTAACTTATCTGTGAAGCATAAAACACGGAACTCAGAAAAATTTCGCAGATAGAAAGTTGAAATAGCGCATTGCTAAATAATAGGTTCCGGTGAAATTTTGGTGGAAGGGTGGTCGTGTGTCCAGTTGTGCGATAAATGATTTGTAGCGTAATTACAGTTATACTTAAACATAATTTTTTAACGGGACATCTTCTGGCTGTAATTTTAATAAAGCACAAAAAATTTAATACTCTAAACTTAATACATTTAAATATGTATATTAATAAGGACAGTTAGTAAAGCAAGAGTTGTGTAGTTTGCTACCAACACAGTAAGGCAATGTGCATATTTTGGTGGTTACATTTGTAGAATGTTTCAGGACCATAGCATTTTCGCGACTCTGGTGTTCGCAAATGCACTGCCAACAGATTGCCGCCACTTACGGTTTTGGGCTACCTGAGTAGCAAGGTATATTGAAATTATTCGTTCATAGAAACAAGCTAGTTGTCATTCGGGAAGTATCATTCTTGTATACATTGGCAGGCCTTGATTTTCAATGCAGAGCGCACAGTAGTTCACGTTATATCATGCTATTTTGAGACAAGCACATGAGAAAAATTTTACAAAAAATTACGTATTGTATACCAAAGAACGCTTATAAAATAACATGCTTAAGTCTTTCTGATGTAAAATATAACTTTCAGCATAAAATAGTTGCTTCAATTTGCAAAATAATAATAATAAATAACAGAAATGGTTTTCTGCTGACATATAAGTTGTAAAACAGGAAATTTTAATTTATCTGTGACCAAAGTGAAGTAAAAGACGAATTTTAGTTACCGACCAAATCGGGCAACTTTGGTAACAAATGTTAATTTTCTGGCTTGCTTGTAAACGTAATTTTTCCATTCCAAACACTTTTAACCTGCTTTTCTCAGAATCAACCACGAAATGACGCCTAATGTTTCCAATCACTACAATACATACGTAGGATCTATATTATGTTGGCTCAATTGTTGGAATTTAGTTGTTAAAAACGACAATCGATTATGTAGCGTAACTTGTAGTGCTGCAGAACACACGCGTGGCTTCAAATTTTGATGCATATTTATTTATCTCTACAGTATTTTCTTCTACATTTAGCTGCAAGCTGTAAAATCAGTTAAATCTGTTAGCGTAAATGTAACAGAAAGTTTGCAATTTTTGTTTTTGCCTGAAGATTTAAAATGAAATATTTATTCAATAAAAACAAAACATTACACAGTTTGCAGTAGTATTTTATAATATACGCAATATGGGTGTTTGCGAGTGGAAAGTTTGGGGAAACATGCACAGAGCTACAATATACTGACTTAATCGAAATATATTCTATGTGATAAACCCTAAGAATATTTTCAGATCACACCTTTCTTACACATATATTCCTCGGATATTACATAGAAGAGTAAATAGTAACCAAAGTGCCCAAATCTTTCCTGCAAAGAATAAATTTATAATATATATGTAATACATACGTAAGTACAGTATAATATCTATACAGTACTGTACATATATTACCGTAATGTGCTACTTACTGAATATACACACACCCACAACCGCACACGCACACACACACACACACACACACACATATATATATATATATATTTATATAGGTATATATATATATATATATATATATATATATATATATATATATATATATATATATATATATATATATATATATATATATATATATATATATATATATATATATATATATATATATATATATACCTATATAAATATACATTTACGTATATACTGGTAATTCTTGAACTACTTGTACAAATGGTGAAATTGTGATTCCCTATAAATAATTAAGGCACAGTTACATAAAGCAATTTTTTAAGGAGATATTAACCCTTGAAAATAGATTTTTAAATTTGTGTTTTGTCAAATTATTGGAAATCACGTAGAGATAAAATACAATTCTGTGCACAATTATTAGTGTTATCGAGGTCTTTAACCCGTGAAGAAACCACACTTTAAAATTATCCCATTCAAGAAAATAACAGGGGTGGCCACACTATTATTGACCACATTTTTTGTCCTGTTGGGTTATGTAAACATTTTATGTCGCTTTTCTCAGCAGCACATCCCAAGTAACAAAAACGGTTATGTTGCAAGTCGCTAGACGCACTATTTACGAGAGAGAAAAATCATACAAATAGTCAGTGGCAGCAATAAACTGCATGTGAGGTGAGCACTACAACCTATACTAAGCGATTGTAGCATCGTAGGCACCCAAACTTCGGTAGCTTGTTACATAAATTCACAACTGAAATAAGCCAGAGATGAAGCTACGTGCCGGGCTTAGGCGTGTATGGAGCTGTAGTATTTAAGGTTTACTTGTTAAGGTTTCCTTGACTTAAATTTGAGAAACGCTTTTGAAGAACTGCAACTCAAGGTGCATTTTTCTAATTACAAAATGCATTTACAAGCTAAATATATGAATATACTAGCTGTCTCTTTACGGCTTCGCCTGCGTGTGCTATAGAAAAGAGTAACTAACTTTTAAATACTTATTATTTGATGGTGTTAATGTACATTCTGAATGTCTTTAAAACAACAAATACAAACAGCGTTATCCAGTCCACCTCACTGAGCGTACTTCCTTTAATTGCAGAACATTTTTGTCTTTAATTCATTTCTATTTCTCTATAAAATAGCTGCCCGGCTGCGGCTTTGCCCGCGTGAAATTATGTAATGTAAACAGTAACTCTGGATAAAATATGTGACGTCATAGTAATTCCCATCGCAAAGTCTTTTACGGGATACGAACCCGTATACCCACCCCTCCTACACCACAGACTTTATACAATACCTGAGTGAATGCTTAAAGGAAGGCCGTGGTAATTCTTTCGTATGTAGTGGCTACAGTCCAAAGAGTTTTTATTTATGAGTTGGTTGGCAAAAAGAAACAACTGTTGAATTATTTATCCATGTTTATTCTCTTATTTCGGGAGACTATAACATTTTACTGCTTTTCACGTCCTTTAATTTTCGAATTTCATACAATCCTGAATTTAATTTGTAGATATTTACATAAGTTTCATTCTTATCAAAAAATTATCTCGATATCTAAACGGATATAAGCGGCATATATGAATATTTGAAAATATATCTGATTTTTTTAACAGCTTTCAAGGACGAATTTCGAAAAATCCTGAAATAATTTTTTTTATTTTTTCGTAAGATTTATTTTAAAGCAAAAACCATTTTAATATTTACCCTGATTTAGGATTTAAGTGGGATTAATTAAAAACCCGTTTTATTTTTTAAGAGCTTTCAAGGACGAATTCCGAAATATTCTAAAAAATACTCTTTAGATATTTACTTTAACGTCATGTTAAAGAAAAATGTCACCTCACTATCACTATGGGTTCAAAAAATTATGATAGCTTTCCCGGTTAGTGAGATATCAGGGATTCATTGAAAACACATTTCACCCCTTTTCACCCTTTAATTATCGAATTTCGAAAAATCCATTCTCAGTGGGTGCCTACGGGGCAAGGGGAAGCTTCCCTCAAAATTGCATTGTTCTAGGTACAGCGGTTTGGGTTGTGCGTTGATGAGTGAGTGAGTGTGTGTGCGTGTGTCAGTCAGGACATATAACTCTATATGTTAAGATTATATTTAATAACTAATCACTATTAGAACGCCTAAAACAACGTCTTACCAGATCCACGGGTGTTTCACATCAGAAAGTATTTGCGAAATCCTGTCATCGTCTACGTTTCCACTCAAGTTTAAACTAGTTCTAGGTTACCGGCTGGCAGCCGAGCATTGTGCATAGCTTCCGCCGTTACAAAATTATTCGAAAACTAGTAAGAGTGCGTAAATGATGTATGTCTAAAAATATAATTAATAGTACGGTCTTACCTGTAAACATTGTTTTACGCTGACGAAAGTGGCAACAGTGGGTACTTTATGGTAATTATTAAGTACGAAAATCTTGGTGCTGAACATTAAAAAAAAGTTTAGGAGCGTACAAGACAACGTTTACTTTGATAATTCGTCATAAAATGATGCTTTAATCATTCAAGGTATCATAGAGACATGCATGTACGGACGTCCTTCCGCTTCCGTGTGTGTTCGTGTTGAACGCACGAAATATACTCCCGCAGGCGACCCCCTTAATAGCATTGGTGCATGGAAAATAGAAACATTCCTATACTGCGCACGTATCGACATTTTTCAGCTCAATTAAAAACAGCTGTACAACTACAGATAGACAGATGAGTAATATACGTTAACTGAAGCTACTAACTGAAGCATTTATTTATATCCTCTTCCTCACTGATTGTGATATGACATACGAAAGGTGTTATGAAGCGGGCTTTCTGAAGGTGTGAGTGTACTTATAAAGACATCACAAGCGCCTCTTGAAATGCAGCTGCCACTACCAATTTTGTTGTCAGGGTATGTGACTTGAAGCAGGTAACCAGACGGACCACTCTAAAAGGCACCATATTGAGTTGAAAACCCGCGTGTTTTCCATTCGCTGTCTTAAGAGGGCGTGGTACATAATTCAACGCTAAAAATATTATTCTATAAATGTAGGTTTCTCGAAGCCAATTTGCGAAAACTTAACAATAGCACTCCTAGACAATAGTTTTAGCCAACGTTTTAAACAAAATTCTTTCCAGTATTAACAACTTCTGAGGCACACTCTCTGACGCCGGAACCTCGTGCATTTAACTGCGGCGCAATAGCTCATGTGTAACGATTTAGTAATTATGTATAAAAATTTACTCATAAAGTTGGCAAAAAACATTATCTAGGATTGTCATTGAGCATTTAATCCATATTGGCTTCGAAAATAGCGAAGAAATCAATTATTGTTTTCAGTGTTTATTTATCTACCACACACTCTTAAGGACGTTCTGAAGGATAAAAATTACATTGTTGGATTTTTATGGTACAGTGTTAGTTTTGTAGCGCTACTTGGGAGTACATTATCCTCTAGGGAAAAAAAAATTCAGACAGTCGTCCTATAAAGGCATTTCAAAGTCAAAATCTGCATGTCTTTAGTTCATACACCCCCCTCCAACCCGAAAACCAATCAACATAATGCAAATAAGTAATTAATATTGGACGTTCATGTCAATGGGTGGGGCTTTACGTATATAAAATCTCATAGAAACAATGTTTTGTGTTTTTTTTTTTTAAATATCTGAAATTTTGTAAATTTTTTTGTTACTTTCGAAATTTTTTTCAAACACAAAATTGTTTTGTATTAGGTGTTTATATACTTAATGTTTTAGCCCGTGACATGAACGTTCACTGTTAATTACTTAGTTCCATTATGATGATTGGTTTCCGGGGGGTGTATGAACTAAACACATGCAAATTTCGACTTTGAAATGCCTTTATAGGACGACTGGCTGAGTTAATTTTTTTGCAAGATAATAATGTACTCCCAAGTAAAAGTCTACGAAACTAACACCGTTTCGTAAAAATATAAAATTATGATTTTTTTTCCATCTAGAACTCCCTTAAGCGTGAGTCACAGTCGTTTTTACTTTTCCTGTTTGTCCAGTTACGTCTATGCGAAAATCACGGAATATGACTTTAAAGTGGATATCGGACGGCGATAAACCTAGGAACGGTTGATGAGAATGGCAAACGTAACTGTACTATCGACACACAAAGCTGTGAAACAGAACCACCTGGACGGCAGGATGACAGCGGACTAGTCGTAAACAACCACGGAGGTTGCTATGTAATTATGGACGTTGTACACAAGCAGTAAAGCTGTAATCGACGATGGCGTGACGAGAGCACATCAATGTGATCGCAATTACATGCGGCCAGGTGACAAGTCAGGCAGAGGACGTTTCAGAGGCTTGATTGTGTTTCGCGGGAGCAAAGCGACCGTCAACTGCATTAGTCGACCCGACCCGGTCCAACCAGAACTGACGGCCCCGCAGTGAGCATAGTCGTTTACCAGAGCAGAAAACACGTGCTAGTTCTTCCATAGTAACGACATTTGAGCTTGGTACCTGCGAGGTAACAGACATTCATCTTTCTAGTCTTTATATCTTCAATTGTGACACTACTGTTGTGATAGTCTTCGCACGAGGTTTATATTACACACGAGTTTTTAGACTACTTTCAGAACGAAAGTATAGGCTTATGTGGTTACCTTGGTGTCTGTGTATGTGTGTACACACACACACACACACACACATATATATATATATATATATATATATATATATATATATATATATATATACGCGTGTGTGTGTGAGTGCCCTAAAAACTTTTCAACCAGTGTACCGAATACCACCAAATTTTGTACACGTATAGTACTTTATAACCTGACGTGACTTTTATATATGATGTTTATGCCCTGTTCAAAATTTTAGAATGATGGCCATTTAAACATTTTTTGCTCAAGCTAAATTTCTAAGGAACCTTATTTTAGAATTTCATCAAACTTGGTACGCACATACTATACGCAATGCTGAGTTAACTTTTGCGAAATTTCTTCATATTTTCAAATGGCGGCCTTACTAGGAAATATTTATCAGGATTTCATCAAACTTGGTGCACGTATACCACGTACAAAGCTGGCTTGACTTTTGTGCATTTCGTTTGTGAAGTGCTCATATTTTCATAATTAGACCAATTCATATTTTTTGCATAACATGACATATTTGGGGAACTATGTTGCTGAAGACCTATAATCTTGATATTCATGTGCAACCTAGTTATTTGACTTGATGTTTGCATATTTCGTTTATCGTAAGTTCATATTTTTAAAATAGCAGAAATTTTTCTACTTTTAGCAAAACACGTTACACCTCAAGAAACATTTTTCTAAATTTCATCAAATTTAGTACACATTTACAAATTAGTAAGCTGATATGACTTTTGTATATGTCTTGGTACACATACAGCTTGGAAATTTGACTAACCGTTTTATTGCGTTTTTGTTCGCTTTGTATTAATATTTTTATACGGTATTGATTTTTATATACGTAACAAAGAAAATATTTTTTTCGAATATAATTAAACTTATAACATGTATAGTACTTAGCATTCTGACTTGACTTTTGTTCATTTCGTTTATCACAAGTTCATATTTTATTACGTTGGCAATTTTATTTTTTCACTATAATATATCATATCTGAGGAAATATATTCCCGAAGTTCATTATTTTTGCCACGTATATTCTAATTTCTTAGTCGACCATGTTTTTGAGTAATTCGTTCATTCATTGTTAATATTTTTTAATCTGTGGGCATTTGTTATCTTTAGAATATAATGTCGTTTCAGAAAATTTTTTCCTCGTTTGTTTTAAACTGGATACGCATATATTACTCAGTAAACTGACTTGTTTTACGTATATTTCGTTTATCACATGTCTAAATTAAATGATTTTTATTTAATATTCCTAGATGTAAGCAAACGATTTTAACTCAGGGTTCATTTGCATCCACATTGAGGAAAGTAGGCTTATTAGTTATCCTGGCATAAGCTTGTTAAATTTACTTGTGAAGACATCACTTACAGTCACGGCATACAGTTCAGGATAAACACGTACTGTCTTGTTTTATGCAGTAGACAACGCGTATATAAATGCAGTTTCTTTAAGTGTATCACTTTAATACATGATGAATTATCAAATAAAATTAAGTTATTTGAATTCTGTGCAATTTATAAATATCGATGAAATGCACTACATACAATTATAATAAGGAGTTTTTTTGCTGTATCCAGTTTTTTTCACGTTACTTTGCGCGAGAATTAAAAATTTCACCAAGAATTCGGGTCATGCAAGTATTTTGTCAAGAAAATGCAATTTCAGTAGAGATAAAGCTATGCACGATTCTGCGGAGTTTATATTCGTTATTTTTTATCCTTGTAGATGAAACGAGATTATACAGTACACTGAATGTTTTATCACCCAGTTGTTATGTACTACTATTGCCCAGCTCTAATTTTTTTAAAGATACGTTTAAATAGCTTTGAATACCTTTTTAACTTATTTACGCGAAGAAAAACCATATCAGGCTAAAAAAATATAAGCTCAAAATAGTTTTTTTTGTACTACCTGCATTCATTGTAAGTCGATTTCAGCTTACAATACTTGTCAAGCAAGTGTACTAGCTATACACAGCCCAAACAATTGCTTATACGAGTTATATGTAAAAAGCATAACATTTTAGTTGAGTCCTGGTATGCTATATTTTATGTATGTGTTACTCGTTCTCACGTAACTGCATTCAAAACTTTAATAAAAATATATGTGGGGAAAATAAGGCGTTACTGTACAATCTTTGGTCGTAAAGGTGGTTTTCACAATGTGGAAATTATTAATTGTATGATATTTTAAAATAATTATTGGTCTATAAACTCACTGTATGTTTTAAACAGTTTGGATTATTGAATTAACAAAATATTGGTAAAGAAAAAAAATTTACAGCACAAGCTGGGCAATCGCCGAATAATGGGCAGTCTGGTTGCTGAAAATTTACACTATTCATGTAAAGCGTGTTGATTTGTGGACTGTAAAGATAAAAGCTTCGTGCCAACCCCCGTTACAAATATATGATGGAGATATTATTCGAACAACGATATATATTAGTGCGTATCAATTCAGGTTGTTACTTTTTTATCCATGCTGTTTAAAGTTAACCTTGGGGTTGAGCAGATGTAGGTTATTTAATAAAAAGTAATAATTTTTGAACATAATGTTTTTGAACATGAGAAAATATTTTTGTTGCTAGGCATTGAACTATGTTAATAAGAATTAGTCGTTGTGTAAAATATAAGCCGAATGTGTGAGTTAAGCTTATTTTCTTAGGAACGAAAATTTTATGTTAGCCTACATCGTTAATTGCAGTATTCTGATAATAGAAAAAACAATATAGCTAGCAAACAATTTTTCGGAATTTTAAAAAATTCAGTTCAGTAGGCTTAGGCTACTTGTATATATTACATTAATACTGTGTTCCTATTTACATCGTGGCAGTATATGTGACTACATTAATCACATAGGTATCTTAGGATATATATTTTCTGAATTTCGTCAAACTCACCACAAATGTATTACTGTGAAATTTCACATTTTTTAATAAATTTCTTATTGTAGGTTATATTTTTAAAATAGCGGTTTTGGACGTTTTTTGATAAGAAATATTAAAGAAACAATTTTGCAGAATTCTATCTTACACGGTACGCATTAATACACTGTTTAATACAATTCAGGTGCATACATAAATATAAGTCTTTAATAGTTTGTGAATTACTAAAGCGGTTGTAACCACAATTACTTTTTATAGGTCATCATCCCAAATTTGATTTAAATATTCATTAGTGTTGCAGTTATACCATGCAATGAAATAGTATTGACGTGAATAAATAAACACGGTGTGTCATATATTCAGATTAATGTGACCGACTGTAAGTTATTCGGTATTAATGTGCACCCAAAGTTATTAGGCTTATCAGTTGTGCCAGTAACTTCTTGTCGTATTTACATATATGATATTGCTGGGTGTATGATATAGCTGGTGAATCTTGCTGATGCGCAAATATCCTTCAGTTACATAAAAGTACTAAGCACAAGTAAACGATAACAAATAAAGCGGAGATAAAACTTCTTTTTGCAAATTTTCTCATTATTTGTCCTTTTTTGTAATCATGTTTTCTGTTTTCTTTCTAATAACGGCGTTCATATAACAAAACATTTCAGATTGTCATACATCCCCACTGCTAAAATCATTCAATTATAAAGATGTTTTGAATCACAACATATTTAGTGCCGCAAAATATAGTACCAAATGTAGAGGTTGTTTTGATACAGAAAATTATTTTTATTATTATCTCAGCTTATTGTCATTCAATATGGTGTACAGGAAAATATTTTCTGCACATTAAAAATATTAAAATACAAATTATCTGGTAATATAAAAAATTAACTAACAATACCAGCAATTATTACAGGCCTGCCATGTTATTGTTAACTCATGTTTGTATACTAATTATAAAAATTTTTTAATAATTATAAATATGTCTTTATTTATTTAAGCCTCATAGGAACTGAAAAAAATAACAACTTAGCAACTTTTGTTTAGGTGTTTTATATTTTATACATATTGGGTTACATATACATATTTAGTTTAAAGGCAAGGTGGGATCGTAAATACAATTTTTGTGTCCTTTGCTAAAGAAATAAGGGAATTGAGAAATTGATAACAGATTTCAAATGTATCGTAAAATTATATGGGTCATTAATTTACACAACTCATAAGCATTTCTTCCACACACTTGTACAATCAATAATGTTTCAATATAAGATTTATATAACATATTTTGTAGTTATATTTTTTAGTAATATCGTCAACTATAAAGAAAATTCATAAAAAAGCCACAATAGTAGCAGTTTTGTGCAACTAGAAATAATTTCTTTGAATTGCTTTTTTACAGTGATGGTTTAGTATATAGTTAAAGATATTTCTACTTATTGATTTAGATGCACTTATTACATAGTTTCAAGAGAGACGTATAAAATATTTAACTGGTAAATTACCCATACTTCGCCATAGATACGAACGTACGCATACATTAATTGTATATTCATTAACTGTTAAGTAATGAGACTCGCCATAAAAGGTTTTTGATGTACCTTGTAAGTTTCTTCACACTGACAGCTGAAGTTGACGTCGTCAGTTAACTTCCTAGACTCCAAGAAAGCTGCCACTTTTCTCTGTTTTTATGGTAAGTGAAAGCAAGGATTTCAACCTACTTGTGAGAAAGTGACGCAACCTTTCTTTACGGATGTCACCGGACACCGGCAGGCGGACACAGATTGCTGTAATGTCACGGACTGTCGCGGCCATTGCTCTCGCATACCGTCTAACGTTTGACCATGGACTGCTCTTACAAAGAAACCTATCTGTTTATGCAACGTCCTACACACTACCAACTGTCTTTTATTTACACCTAAGGTTTTATTTGTCAGCGATTTGTAGGTTAAAATATTAACTAAACTTTTATCGACATTCATCCGTTAAATCATTCACCAGAAATATTATTAATTATTATTTTAACGAACCATCGCATAGTTATCAGAAAATATTATTCGACAAAAATAACAACAAGAAGTAACCAGCATAAATGGTAAGCCTACGTTCCTCAAAGTGGGTTCAAATAAATCCTGAATGTTAATAATATTCTCGTAATATAGGAATATTAAATGATAAACGACACACACATACAAACACAGAAACACACACATGCACACAGTCAGAAGAGTGATCTCATGAGCCTACTTTTACCTTCTGAAGGTAGGTTAAAAATGTACAAATTGCATATTACTTTACTCTACAAACCGTGGAAAAGTATTCTAAACACTTTCAAATTAACTCATAAAGCGTGTATGTTAAACTTGTAAGATACACGTTAAAAAAAATGTATATTCAGTTGCATCTACACCAAATACTTCCATTAAGGGCGCGGTTCACCTGTTTTCAACATCTTTTTATATTTTTATATTTGTACCAGATATTTTTTTCTTATTTTAGACATAAATTGTGACTAAATCTTCCTCCGCGAAAATTGTTGTAAGTCTGATAGTTTTCGCGTAATGAGTCGTAAACACCAAAATTTACACTTTACGGTTTTATGTACGCCACTAAAACCGACTGACATACCAAATCAGAAAAATTCACAGTGTATAATAATGTTGTAGGCTATGATTTGACATATATATATAAACAAAAATTAAAAAATTTTTATTTTAAAAACAATTTTAAATTTTTAAATTTTCATTTCAAATTTCAGCATATTTATTAAATACTAAAATTATATATATATTTTTGGTTTTATGTATGTAATTTCATAGCCTACAACATTTTTATACTCTGTGTTTTTTCGGTTTGGTAAGTCAGTTGGTTTTAATGGCGTACATAAAATCGTAAAGTGCAAATTTTGACGTTTACGACTCATTACGCGAAAACTATGAGAGATACAACAATTTTCGAAGAGGATGATTTAGTCACAATTTATGTCGAAAATAAGAAAAAATATCTGGTACAAATATAAAAATAAAAAGACGTTGAAAACTGAGGTGAACCGCGTAGTGTTAGCAAGTGTTACATTTATTTTTATTTTTATTGGGTTTTACGTCTCGTCAGCAGCGAAGTCATTAGAGACGGTAGCAAGTTCAGAATAAGCATTTGCGTGTAAAGTAGCAAAACTGCCACACACAGGTTAGGCCTATATGATGAGAAATATTATTAACAACGTACCTACCTGTAGCCGACTAAAATAAGTATAATATTATTTTAAAATGTTACACATACATACATTCCCCCCCCCCAAAAATCTAAAACAATATGTAATTAAAATCTGAGCAATGGTGATAACTATTAAGGGTGAAGCGGTGACTGAAATATGAGCATACGGCCAAAAGTTTGTTTAAAAAAAACATACATGAATATTTTCATTTTGAACCATTATGTTCGCTGACATATATGTTATGTATAACAGTATAAAAAGTTTCTAATACTCACGTAATTTTATCAGCAAAATATCTTCTTATATTAATATAATTGTTGAAGCTCATGTTATTGGTAACTAACCAGTAGAGAACAGTTTTATTGGATTCGAGTTGTCTGTGAAAAGAGGGCATGGAAGTGTTTTGAATAGGTTTTATTTACTGGAAGATTATAGAAGACTGTGTCCAAGATTTAATGTGTAATTATTACATTGCAATGTAAACATGGCCTACATAACTGATCTCATATCTAGAAAGTTCCTTTATAAGATACGCAAGTAGAGCAGCCAATTAGGTTTCCAGAAATTATTTAAATAAACCTTGAAACTATATTTAAAACACTTCAATTTTAAAAACTGCTATTTTTAATATTAAAAAGTAAAAATGTTTTCAAAGTTTGTGTTTTAAATATATATTGTTCAAGTAACATAATAAATTTCGTAATTTATATAAACAATTTTAACAGCATTTTCTTGGCTTGTAGGTGTGAGCCGTGGCTCACACCCACAAGCCAAGACAATGCAGACAACGGCCGCGAAAGCCTGCGATCTATTTTAATTTTAACAGCGTTGGAATTGTTTAAAATTATAATAAAGTTGCTTTTTTTCTTTAAATACACGTAGGCAATATAACTTACGTGACGATGAATTGCATAAAATTTACGATTTTCTTCCTTTAAAAACCAATATTAAGGGCGCCGCCTACCTGCGCATGAGAGGTTCAAAAGCGACGGAGCAGTAAGGTCGACCTAGAAGCGCGCATCAAATGCCGCGTCGCCTCAACGAGCCAAGCGCTGAACTAGCGTGCAAGCTTCCCACCGAACGGTTAGTACTACGGGACATTAAGGCCAAATGTCCCCATTTTAAATCAGAATGCCACCACCACGAGGCAGCACCAAAATGAGCAAATGTTTCTACAGAAATAACTCGGCAACCCATGAACGGATTTTAATGCGGGAAAGGCATTTTACATCGTAATGCCATACTAATGTAGGTAATTAGTTTGCATGCCATTAAAATTATCCGATATAGAAATGTTTTAGAAATAATGTATAAAACGCAGTGTTATTTAAAAAGTCGCCTTACAGGAACACGACCATGAGTTAGACGAATTTAACGCAATTTACAATTTTTAATAGGTCAAATACTCTTGTCGTAAACAGAAAAATAAGATATTAACATGTAAAGTGTGGCGATACAGGATTCGCGCCCCCACTCCCTTTTTTACCTTCGCGTATATAACAGTGTTAATTCGACAGTCGGCCTCTGGTATGCTTCCAAGGTCAAATGCATCCTTCCCATCTTTCTCTTGTAATGATATATAGTACTATTTGAATATACGTAAGGCTTGGTGTTACATTTTATTACAGCTTGGTAATTACAGACACAAACACTCAACAACTAAACCAACTATGCTACCGTTATCCAGACACGGTTGTTTGTAAGTATCTTCCAAGCTTTCGCCTGGTGGTAACTCAGGAAACTGTGGAAAACACGAAGCCATATGCGTTTCGTTTTCTACAGAGGTAGCGTCACTGCTCCTCCGGGCGATTGTGTACGTCTCAACTGTGTTTCTGACTCACAGGAATAAATGTTTGTCTTGCAGATGCTAGTTACCTTTTGTGTACATGCGTAATGTCATAAATCGGTGCAGATTTTGTAGATGAAAGTATTACGTGACAGCATTTGTTTATTTTAAGAAATTATACACTATGTCAATGTGTGAGTTACATGTTGCATGGGATGAACACACGCAAACTGTTTTTTTTTTCAAATCTAACTATACAAAATATCTATCTACAGTCATTACAGGCACCGCTTTGTGGCGTCTTACGAATGCAGTTCATAAAAGTCGGACTGAAATTTATTTCATTGTTAAGGAACACCCAACTCCAAAGAAAGCGGGGGGTCCTACAGTACTCCCCCGGGAAATTTTGGGGTTCCAAGGTGCAAGATGGGATTATTAAAACCATTTCTCATTCCTAAAATATACTAATTATACAGCTGGCTGAAAAAAACAATTTTCATTTTTAGGAATTTTTTTGAGTGAACAGATTTACAAAAAAAAACAAAAAACATTAACCTCATGTACATGTTGGAGCCTTATACACACAACAAAATAATGAATTTAAATACCAGGAGAAACCTGAATGTTGAACTTACAAGTTGCAGTAGCAGTAAGAATGTTCCACACAACATAAAAAATTGACTAAAATAAACTTTTATTCGAATTTATTGGTTTGTGGACATACCATTGCTCATGTTTTGTTGACCAAACTCGTATTGAAAGACAAAGTGACAAAAAAAAAAACACAGAAAAATCCAGAAAAAACAATCCCAGACAAAGTTCCTCTGGGATTGTGTTTACTTGTATTTTCTAACTATAACAGTACACAAATTTTGTGCATTATTTGATAAACGATTGATTCATTGTTTCAGAAGTCTGCTTTCTCCTCCCGCTCACTTTTGCCACACAGACAGCAGCAACAATAATATCGACATTGATAATACGATGTATATATGAAGTTACAAAGTATTTGTGTGAGTGCGTGTGTGGAGGGGGGTTCGTGACATGTGTATTTAAAAAAAATTATTTACATTGATTAATGAAAATCTTTTGTTCTTCAATACATGTATAGGATAGACATCTTTCTCCGGTTTGAAGTTTTCACTGGCTTTATTTTACCTAGTAGATTGAATGTACAAATACGCGTTTTATTTTTCATAATTTCCATTCTAACTTCAAGAAAACAATATCAGGGGATGCCTAAGTATATCAGAAGGGATACTTTTTGTCATGAAGTACGTAACTATTTGATTTAGTCCGCCTAAAATATACCGCTCTTGTGCACCATCCCTCAACCACAACAAATTTCCAGGGCCAAATTATTGGTAATATTATTATTTGATTTAATTTACATTTACAACAATATGTTGAGAAATGTAGTCCCTATGTGTTACCACGTCTGTATGAATGTTTCATGTTAGCATACCAGAATACATTGTTCTTACACCTGCAATTTACCTATTCCGATTATGTAGTACTTCATTGTCGTAACTGATACGCACAGACATGAAATTGAATTGAAGTAGATTCTACGGCACTGTAGGCAAAAGTCTTGAATGCCGATGAGCATAAATAGTGTTAGTGTAGAGTATCTTCGAAATGAAGGGGTGAGGTAAATGGGAGAACCCAGATAAAACCCGCCCATCGGCGACATCGTAAGGCATGATTTACCTGGCCGGGGCACAGAATAAATTGTAATACAGACGCGAAATGACGTGGCGGCTCGTTTGATGTTGGCAAACTTCGCCGCTCGTTGATTTCCCGAGACCATTGACGCCCCGCCCTGCGTCTGTTTGGCTCCTGCATGTTACGGCAGGTTTCCTGTTGGCCTGGCTGTCGATAATCAGAGCAGCTGCCTCACGTTGATTGGCAGTAGGTGTTTCCGCCATGTTGCTGGTCAGGAAAGCCATTTTTCTGGCGTGTGTGATTGAATTCGCAGGCCTACCGCCTATTTCATTTCTGTATTCCTTAATATTCCGTGGCCAGGGATTGAACCCGGATTGCCTTGGTGGAAGGCGTACGATCTAACCGCTCAGACACCGCGGCCCACTAATAAGATGGATCGCGAAATAATTACCCCCATATATTTACAAGTATATCAACATCAACATTGTATTATATACCTCTTAGTGCCAATTTCTGTATGTTCGCAAGGAAGCATTCGAGAATATGAATCGCATTCGGCAGTTACAGTGATTGACTCGATTAGTGAGGGTTTCTGCCAGCTATTTTCTCTTTGCGGTGTTGATAAAACCGAGGCTTTTTTCCTGTAGTTAGCCAATTAAATAAATAACTAAAAAATTGCTACATTAGGTAGGTACCTATATATATAAAAAGTGAGGTACGAGGTTTTTACGGCCCTAGGTGTGTGTGTGTGTGTGTATATATATATATATATATATATATATATATATATATATATATATATATACACACACACACATAATACTGCACAACCTGAGTACAAGAAACGTTACTATATTACTTGCTTTTCCGTAAACTTCTTCCCCACATCAGGTTTTCTTCTTTTGTAGGACAGCCGTAGTACATTTTTCCCTTTGACAGAGTATCTGTGTGTATATTCCATTCCGGTTTATAATATACCTAATACGTCATTAATTTTCTTACTAACGGTAAACGCACATATCATATATTTCTGTTATGAATAAGGAGGAGCATTCAATTACTTGTTCAGCTAACTAGAATCGACGATACGAATGGCAAGGACATCCATATCCTGTATGTGGGTATTGCCTCTTGTTGTGCTGCCGCCTATGCATTTACAGGTGGTGGTACCAATAGCTAGTTGTACATACAGTAAATAAAACCTAAACAAGATGTAGAATTACAGCAGCACTCTCATAAGCGTGTTGAACACGGATACGGTTGCTAGCTCAGACTGAAGTTGCTACGTGCTGTATAGCTGCCAGAAGGTTTTGGGGGGAGGGGGAAGAGGATGTGTGTTATCCTGTTTCAATTGCTGCAGCCTTGAAAATATAGTGATGAAGGCTTTTATACCGCTTTCTCCGCCTTTCTCACAAACCTAGTCGTCGCATGACTTATCACATGTAGAGGCTAGCAGACATACGCGTGTGCAACTTAACCAGTGTTATACTTAACTTCTCTTTACAATCCTATAAAATTTTAATTTACACGTTATTTAGTGATAAATCGTACTATCGTCCTATTAGTCAAGTTTTATTGTTGTTTTGCACTAATTTTGACTATTTTTTTACTTCTCTTCATTGGCAAACAAAATATTAATTTACATAATCCGTATTTCGCGTCGTATGATCGAAATACTATACACATATTGATTTTTACGATTCATCACTTCAGTTACTCGTAAGCGTACCATTGTATCTGGATGCTTTCAGAAAATATTGAAACCCTTCAATGCTGTTTATATTCCCGTGTATAGTGAACCAAAATCTACCGCAAGCACGCACGTGACAGATCTAACTTGCCAATAGATATTGCGGAGAGTTCAAACACCAGTGAACAATTTGTACAATGTGAGTTAGGTAAGTATTACGCGCATGACAGTGTAAAAGAACATATCAGACACCGAACATGCATACAGGCTGCAAACATAGTGAAGTGGCTACAGAACTTCTTACCGCCCGAACACAGACGTACTGGCGAGCAAATCTGTACTCGTCTGTCAGTATAACCACAACAAAATTTTCCGCAAAATTTTATGTCTGTAATACAATTGAGGCACCGAGAAACTAGTTTTGCTTTGTTATTTTATTCCGTTGGTCCAGAGCAATCGTAAACTATCCTGTGTTTTTATTTCATTAGTATTTTACGGCCAGTCGATAGCTGAAGTCATTAGAGATGGTTATGCGTATATTTTGTTTACAAACAAACTAACCTAATAACTCAGATGCCTACCCAGGACTCAAAACCACAACATTTCACGCCGAAAACCGGCGTGCCAACCGACTGCACTACAGTTGCTTAGTCATCAGATGTAATTCACATGAATATTATAAGAGCCTCGAACACTTGGATAACGTCTAAAATCACCAGGCATCCTAACACAAAACAGACCACACTAGCAGACACTGATGATAAAGAAGCCGGCACGGAGCGGCTGATAGATGAGAGTCTGGCGGGCTCATCCGCGGCCGGCCTTGGTCGCGCTTGACCCAGTATAGTGAATAATATCTTATTTGTCTCTTTCCGTCAAAACTATTTTACTTATTCAAATTCTGTAAACTGGGCTGAATTCGTCTAACTAATGGCCATGTTCCTCTTAGGCGACTTTTCAAAATAAATAGGTTTTTGAAATTATATCTTCAAAAAATACTGTATTGGATAATTTAAACGACATGCAACCTAATTACCTAAATTAGTATGGTATTACGATGTACAATGACGTTTGCCGACTTAAAATCCGTCCAAGGGTTATGAAGTTATTTATGTAGAACTTTTTGATCCCGAAAGTGCTGCCATCACTCGGCAGAGATTCACACTATACATGGGGGACATTTAGCCTTAAGCGGTGACCATATAATTTTATTGGTGGAAAGTCTGCAGCTATGTTCAGTGCAGGTCGCAATCTGAGTTTCATATACTTACTGTTAGTACATTTTGAAGTACGTAAGTCTGAAAAGGCCGTTTTTAGTCATATTGGAGGGTTTAGTAACAATGTTATTAATGAACATGGCATCTTAACAATGAGATTCCGACCTTGTCTGAAGTTTGTTTTCTTTTTGTACGTTGGCACAATGGATACACGTGGAATATTTTCGTAGAAAAAAAACCTGTTTACGAACACACTGCAACGCATTTGAAGCGTGAGGTAGGCGCCTTAAGAGCCCATAATAAAACAATTATTTGCTTATTTCAGTGCTACATTTTTCTTGTTGGTTCAAGACTCAGATAAAGAGGAAAAAACTAGGGGAACCATGAAGTTTAGACTGCCACATGTCTTGTATCTCGAAATACAGTATCGTTGAATTTTGAATGCGCTGATTGTTTCGTTATTTTAATTTTTTTTTAAGTACGAAATTTCCCCTAAGAATTGTGAACAGTTTATTCAGCATGAGGGTTTTTTCTCTCCATACACTTGTGGTATTTCAACAGTGTATATATATATATATATATATATATATATATATATATATTTATTTATTTATTTATTTATTGTTATGATGCACCAGCCCAAAGATTCTGTCGCAATGTCAAAATGTAATATATCATACGAAACATTTGAGAACAATTTCAACATTTAAAATCGTAGAAAGCCAAGGTCAAAATGTTACAATTTTTATATTCTTATTTTGTTCAACTACTGTACCAGAAAAGAATGCTACATTAAAAATATTCTGAAAATGACATTTTTACAGAAAACGTACAATCAGATCACACAACAATGTAACATTTTCTGCATTGTGGCATATGAGAGGTTTACGTGTATGGCGGACTACTTTTATGCACACGAAAACAAAACTGGATGAACCTTAAAATCTTTTATAACACAGAGATGTGAATATCGGCAATGAGAGTGGAAAATTTTAACAAATTCGAATTTTTGTACTAAAACTATTCTCCTCTGTTTGCCATATAATGAACGAATTTTTCATTCACAATTTTTTCTTCACTTTTTTCATGAACTTTATTGCACAATACACTTTGTGTTAGGATTAACTTATTTATTAGTCTGATTTCACATTTTATACAATTATCAAATTCATATGTTTTACGAATTTTTATCGAAAGGTGTGTCTGAAAAGGTTTTAAATATGTTCTGTAATTCGTATGGAGTTTTTTAACATAATAATTCTTTAATAATCTTGAAAAAGTGTTTAAAACTATCGTAAAATTAAAATAGGAATTTTAAAACCACAATAAATTTATTTTGAATCAAAATTAAATATATTGGCCTACGAGGGGTATTTTTGTAAATGCTCTATGCCTACAAACGAGTTTGAATTCTTTTGTAAATTTCATGTTCAATGCGTTTGCTATCTAGGGGTTCATTATTTATATTTTGTTCCGTAAAGTTGTTACAAGTGTAAGCCTAAACTACTACAATTTGCAAGTAAACGATCTACTAAATACCATCCATTATGTTTATTAATATGATACTAACATAGGTATATATTTTTTTCACTAATTTAATGGTTTCCTTTTTCTTGCTGGGGGCATCTGCCTATTTAATGCATTCAACAAGAAATGTACTCCAGTTTTTTAAAGTGCTTTCCAAGGACATACAACTCTAGAAAACACATTATTTAGACAATCAGAACAAAAACTTTCAAAATATTTTCCAAATCAACAATTCTAAACCGAAGAAAATTTTCTTACCCGTAACATCTTGCCCAGTAAACAAAGCTACTTAGGCCTGCCCACTATAACTTTGCCATGGGCACATTTGGTTTCCATTACTTCGCCTCTTAAATTGTGGTACGTACTATCGCTTTAAGAATCACAGAGCGTAAAATTGTTTGCTGGCTACGAATTTTTTGAAAACACAATAAACTATCAGAGTGCAATAAAGTACTTGTATAGACTTAACCCCATCAAGTGTTGTCAACAATTATTCAAATGTGCGTCAAATTACTGTTTCATTGCTTTCTTTCTACCAACATTACAAATCAAAATTACTTATTTAATTATTTGGCTCACATACAGACTGAACCATAGAGAATGCATTTCGTAAACCATCTGATTAACTGCCAACCAGAGCATTGCTTCTTATCACAGCTACCACCTCGATTAGAAAGAATTTGTTTTCGTGAGGGCAACTTTAAATCAGCAGTGTGTTATTTTGAAATGTTTCAACGTTGCGGAAATTTTTTTAAGTTGATACGTTACCCATCAAAAAGGAAAATTTAAATAAAGATACTATCACAATTATGTTTCAAAAAAAAGAGACTCTCTTAAAGAACGCTTTTACTTACACATGTTTCTAATGATCTCGTGCGATATGCTGAACTTTTTTTTTAACATTTTTGCTACACCTACCACTGTATTTAAAATCAATAAACACATAATTCTTACTATTATACCGAAAAGATAATTTTACATGTATGCTGAACTTTTTTTTTAACATTTTTGCTACACCTACCACTGTATTTAAAATCAATAAACACATAATTCTTACTATTATACCGAAAAGATAATTTTACATGTATGCATACTTGATTACCAATATCGCCATGAATCCTATAATAAACTAGTCAATTCATTTTCATTGAAACTTTAAACATACCCCATATACACGGATTTGCATTTTCCATTGTGTAAATTTAAGAAAAAAATATAGAATCATTTTTATGTCACACACGCAAGAGAGTTATATTCGCAGCTACTAACTGTAAAATACCTCTTTTCATGTTTAAACAAGTGAAACTCAGAAACAAAGTTATCCTTTAAGTAAATATCCTGCTCACGCGTTCTCGTTGTGTCACCATATTGGTCGAAAGTTAAAAAAATATTGTTATCTTGTCATACCCTGAATCTAAGGTTATGATTTTCCTCGTCTTAATTTAGTTATTGTTTAAAATATCAAACTGATAGTTAATAATTTACATAAAAAGAAGGGACATATAATAGTAAGTTTGTGAAAATATATAAACTTAAACCCCCAAACGTACAAAAATAAAATTTTTAACTATCCTATGTGATCTACGCGGTGATGATACGCTCAAAATAATATTTTAAAGAAATTGTCTGCATATAAGAGTATTAAAATTACGTTACGCATTAGCATAAACGTTTACAATAACTTAAATATTATTACTTATTTAAGTGATATGAAGATTTAATAGCTACTAGCAGTCCCCCGCGGCTTTGCTCGCGAGTATTATTCGTAATTGATAATATTTACTTTAATTGAAAAACCTCTTTGTACACAAGATTGGTACTTCAGTCATCAAGTGTTAGAATGTCCAAGCGGCTAGTTGAACTAATTCTGCAGCAGGATAAGTAGCTATAGCTGTCCATGCGAAAAGCAGTCTTAAGTTTGTCCC